>SNQJ01S0050934.1:73611-94494 GCA_010110895.2 Picea sitchensis
GATACCCTGTTTCCGATTCCAAAGATTTGAATGTTCATCTTCTAAATATCTTCAACTAAGAGATTCTTAAGTGCTTGTTGGTTGGAGTTATTTCCTTATCTTTTCTTCTGATCATCATTTAAATTATTAAAGATCCAGTGAGTTTGTTATCTCGCCTTGTGAAGGATTTCTTCGGTGTTTCTGGTTGTATCTCAGATTTTATTAATTACAGACCCCATAGCCCAATGGAGGAGTTGATTGTCTCAACCAATTCAAAAACACTTTGACAACAAACCCTTGTTCTTCATAACTAGTCTAATATTTCTGCAAACAAAGCTACATCAGACAGAGAGATCCCTCTCTGAGTCTTGGAGGGCTATATCCAAGACTCGAAGTGGTTCTGATGTTGCCTCTGCGATTGCCTTTCAGCCTTGGGCAAATTACAGAGTGCTAACAAATACTAAAGAAAAAATATGCAATGTAACCTCCAAATATGGAGTGCTCCATCAATGATCATGAGTAATGCAACCAACAAGCCCTCAAGAGTGGGTTCCCATAACAATAAGCATAAATGTAAGTCCAAGAAACCTCCATGTGGACATGTGGCATCTCCAAGGCGAGATGTCCTTATCAATCATATAGAAAAATGTGCAATGAAGAGTCTTCCAAGATGGATGTCATCTTCCATTAGGGTTTGATACATGTTAAAAACCTAATGTGGAAAGTGTGAGGTCTCCAAAAAACAATTGTCCAACTAATAATGCATGGAAGAGTGCAAAAATGGTGGATGTCCTCCTCAAATCAAGTGATAAGAAGGTCGATCCATGAAACAAGGCTCCAAATCCATGAAGAAGACATGTAAAATGTCATAAATTCTCAATTAACTATATGAAGAAATGGGGTGGCCCCTCATCAACTAATAAAATATGACCATCCCTAAACATGTGGCAAGTGCTTGATCCAAAGAATAATGAGTTAAATAAGCCATGTATTACCATCAATCAATATGCCAAGAAGGGGTACATCCTCAAAGAMGCGTATGACAAGTGTGAAATCATCCCATAAGGCTAGGGTGCTYYATGGTAGGCTCCTCCACCAAGTAATAGTACATAATAATATGTAGAAGAGGGGAATGCTCCACATGAGGGTGTAGTCTATACCACGACACACCATARTATGCTTACAAACCCTCAATATGAACAAGGTCGTTCACCTCATGAACATGAAACCATTCTAGAACATATTAAATCACCCCAAGAAGARTGRAAAATTAAGTGATAGAAAGGGGATAATGAAAAGTGCTCTACACCATCATGAATCCAATCAAATGAATATGTAAATACAATGTTAKCTTTTCCCAAAATTTYTAGGGCKTTCAATCAAGGGATTCATACATCAACATGCATCATCAACCATCTACATGATCAYGGGGGATCCACAACTAAGTCTATTAACATGAAGGGAAAGAAATCACCAAGAAAATCAAAGCATCAACATCATCAAGATACCCATAATCACATCAACAATAATTTCATCAAGTGAAAGAAAAACCCCTAGGCCATCCCAAAGCTTGATCAACCTATAAACTTGGTTTTGTGATAAAAAAAATCACAAGTGTAGTGAAAATTTCACTAGTGTACAAACCTCACGCAAAATGAGGGGTAACACTAAGAAGCATTTTTGGGAACCAATCACATATCTAACAGACTATCTGAAGAGAACCCTCACTCCACTTTCCAAGGAACTACTCTGGTAAATTTAGGAGCTTACTCAGATCAAAGGACTTCTACTCAAGTTTTTGCAAGAGAAGGATGGCTCCAACAATGCAACTAGAGCCAAAGATGATAGATAATAATGCAATTCTCATAGTTCATGGATAATTTTGGAGGCTCCTCATCTAGCTAAATGTATTGATTTGGTCTTCTTGTGTTTCATTTTATCTCTCTTATGGTGTTTCTATGGTTTCATTTATCTTCTTTTAATGTTGTACACACTATATATATAGGACCTTCTTTCTTTATCATACATATCCATGTACTCATATAGTGGACGTTTTGATGATCACATACATGCCACCTCTGTTCAAGGATTTTGTAAACTTCTATGTTTTATACCTTTGAAAAACATATAAAAATTTTATTACTTATAAAAAAAGAGTAGGTAAGGAGCATGTTTTATACAATGTGGGCCTTAACAAAAAGACCAAATATGGCATAATGGTTGGTGATTCATTGATCCCCACCCTTAGTACTTTTCTCCCTCGTAAAATACTATCCAGTGGTTACAATTCCTAGTGAGGAAATTCAAATGGAGGATTGCGATTTTATAATTTAGAATTTCTTAAGATGTATGGAAAGATAAAGATGATGCATAAAATGAAGATAAACATATCGAGATAAATTTACATAGAACTTAAAAAGAGAAAATTAATAGAAAGAAGAAGTGGATAGCTGTATTATAGATTAGTATTTTTAAATCAGAAAGAACAAATAAGAATTGATGTTACATTAGCATTGGAAGCAAATCAAATCAAAACAATTAAACTTTCATGATGAAGAGTGGTCAAAGGTTAAGTAACTACATCATCCAACCATAATTAAGCAACATTTTTCTATCCTATCCCTTTACTCTTTTTGTAATCACTTGCCCGACAGATCTCTTATGAACAAGAAAGATAAAGAGTGACATAAAGTAAAGATAATACATAAATATAGATAAAGATAAAGACATTGAGATAAATTTATGTATAAATTGAAAAATGAAAATTGAAAAAAAAATAAAAAAAATACATAAACTTAATATTTTTATATTAGAGAAAACAAATAAGAATTAATATTACATTAGCATTAGAAGTAAATTAAAACTAAACAATTGAATATTCATAATGAATAGTGGAAAAAGGCTAAGTACCTACATCATCCAACCTATCACGTCCCCCACAATGTGCTTAGTTGAATCTTGTGATCGTGTGACTCTTGAGGGCGTGTGTCACCGCAGATTTTCTCACTTGGTTGTTTGGAAACACCAAGGTTACTTGTCTGGACTACACCTCTTCACCTAGAGCATACCCATACTCTGTTCTAGGCTATCGGGTAGTCACACTAATACTCTAGTGAAACTCTTGTATACTTAAACATTTGTTAAAAACATTAACACTTAGTCATATTTAAGCATATATCCATGAACATGAGAAGCCAAGAGAACAACAATGAAACATGCAAGAGAAACATACATATAATGTGGGTGGCACAAACCATGCCTAACACTCGACTAAGTATTTTTATTGCAAAACAATTATAATATGAGCAATATAGTCTCGGATTACAACTTTGGCGAAGTCAAATGACTCTCCTCACCTCACGAAGACACTTATACACAGATTCATCACCAAGACTCTTTGTTGCAACCATTTCCATAACCTCCTACGGTGCACCTCAAACATGCCCTCAAATAGAGACTTGTTGTATCTTCATTTTCATAGACTTCACAAGTTTTGGCTTTTCCTCACACATGCCTCCAATAGACCTACGTTTCTAGACTTCCCCAAAACCAACCCAAAATAAGCTTTCCCAACTCTTTCCATTGAATCCTCCTCAAGGCAACACAATTCCTCCTAGGTGGAGTGAATTGGATCATTGAGGGAGCTCACCCTCTTGGTCTACCTTAGAACCACATATCTCTTCTTTCTTTCATTGTATTCAAATTTTCCTTCCTTGGTTTTGCATCCATGTTCTCTTACAGGGACTCCAAAGGTCACCATCGTGAATCGTCATGTCCTTTGGGAGTGTCTCACCCATTTGCGAACCCATGTTCCCAATTGAATTGTTGTGCCCCTTCGCAGACTCGATCTCCCAAACAAATCATCTCACGCCTTCATAGACCTGATCACCCAAATGAACCCATGCACTCGCCAATCGTCCTGCCACTTAGGACCCACACACCCAACTTTGGTGTGCCCCATCATGCTAGCATGCCCCAATCTCTTGGTCGCTTCATACTTCGGCAAGCCCCTTGGTGTGTTCACATGCCCAAGGAATCCAGTTGGCTAACTTGGGTGTCAAAGCAACCCCAAGTTTCATCTCCTTAAGGATTTGGGCGAAGGTATCTATACCCATCTAGTCAAAGACCTTACATCCTCCCCCACCTCAAGTCATTTTCATCCTCGAAAAAATCCACAAACTCTGTGATCTCCAAGTCTCCACCTAAACTCGTTCCTTCACTACAACTAACTCTACTAGAAAACCCAAGTTTCATGCCAACCAGAACCCCAAATTCTGCCAAAGTGGAAACCCCAACTTTCCACAAACCAAATTKTCCTACACCCAACTTCATACAATTTGTTGCCTAAGTCGATGCGGCCACTTCACCCAACTCCAAATATTAAAGTCACCCAAATCTGTTGCACTCTATCATTGTGATGATGTTTCCTTATTGTTGTTTGGTTCTGTTGTTGTTGTCGTTGCCTACTACAACTTACTGTTTCCCATTTCACTTAAAAATTTCACCTAAGATTTGAACTCATGTGAACTTGTTGTTGCACGCATAATTCAACCAAATCTTCCATACCTCCACACATTGAATTCCTCCATGCCTTGGAATCATTGGGTAGTTATTCCAACCGGTGTTCCCAACTCATGAGAATGCACTTTGTCATGCCAAAACTAAATGTTTCATGTCACATCTCCATCACTATGTCCAACTCCAAATACTAAGGCAAGTGTCCATCCTTGCCTCAGTCTTGTTTCCATCATCTGAACTTCATAAAGGAGATCATCCACAATGTCTATGTTTTTCACTTCAAACCTACTGGTGCATTTGTACTCTTGACCCCCTTGTCATGTTGTTATTCTCACCCAAGTCATGAACTAGTTGAATGGCTAATCCAACCATCACACTCCATGCCTTAGGCACATCCAAATCAATACTTTGTTAACCTCAACCAACGATCCCATTTAAATATCTGAGCCATCACACAATCATCCGCAAGTCACCAAGGTGCACTTTGCCTCAGCCAATGTCCCATACCAAAGGTGACTAAACACCACCCAAGTCACTTGGTTTGCATTCTTCCCATTCAGGTTGATTGCCTACAATTATTGGTCGAATGCCTTGTTGACTCCATCCATCTCCTAGAATGAACTTCCTTGCACCTCCTTCAAGTGTCCAAACTTTGGCATTGTCATTGTGACTCGTCAAGTCAACACTTGACTCAAAAAATATGGCTAAGGCACCAAGCACCAGGGCTCCTCATCCATCATCTCAAACGTGACATGTATAGACTTCACTGCCCACTCTTTGTAGTGACATTTCCAATGAACCTCATCAAAGAGTTAGGTAGCTTCCCTAAGACACCTCCATGGATACATCCAAATATGTCTAAGTCAACTGCAAGACTCATCCAAGTAGGTCTCCCAAGATCTCTGCACATTTTCCCAACCAAGGCATCCTACCGCTACATGACTTCCTTGAATATGCATCAATTGATTCACCGTCAAGTCTATCAATTCTCACAGCGAAAACATATTTCACTTGAACCACCAAGTCAACTGACTAATTCCCTTCAAAGAACTCACTGCAACAATTAGGAAATGAAAGAACTTAGCTAACTATACATTTCCAATAACATCGTTCACTACAACCATGTTCTAAGTCTGTTGTCTTGGACCTCTTCTTACCCAAGAAACTGAATCTCCACATGAACTCTTCTAATCACCATTCATAGCTCAAAAAACCTACAAGACCTTCGGTGCGATACAAGGTTGAGTACATTCATCCATTTCATAAATCCATCTAAGTCTCAAACTTTGCATGAAACTGGATGAACTCATCTCCAATGCCTTTCCATATCCATACCTTGACTATTCCAACTTCAAGGCACCATGCACCCACCATGTGACTATCAATTCATGCTACTGTTAATTGACTATTGTAACTATGTGAAGAGATATCTTGTCCGAAGGTTGCGGTCTACCCGTTCATCCAACAAACTCAACTCAAATGTTATTCTTGGCTATGCACAATGTAGATACATCATTATGGAAACATTCCCAACCAATTGTGTGTTGCAGAGCGGCTCTATATTTCCCCAGGTCATCCAATGCACCCAAGTGCTTTACCTTGTTGCAACCCAAAACTACTCCCCTTCCCAATTACTTTTGCGATTACCCTCTGTGCTTTTCTTCCATGATCACTTATGTGATTAGATTTGCGACAAGTCATGCAAAAATATTGTGTTCAACCGCCTTACCCAAGTGCTCATTTCACCCAATGAAATCTACACTTGGTCTCTCCAAGGTGTGAAAAACATGTCCATCATTGACTTTCATCACGAATCAAAACAATCAAGTATGCCACTACAATCAATTCTACAACAAGTTATGTGATGAACTTCTACGATGAGTTCTTCAATCACCCACCCCATCCAAGTGCTTCATTTCACCACAAACTTTGCTCTCGATCTGCACAAGGTTTGCACCCATGATGCAGTGCTCCTACCTTAGCAGGGTTTGTTGACCTCCCGGTCTCCGGATCTTCTCAATATCCGAGTTGGAGAAACTCTTCGATTCCATGTTGGAATCTTCAAGAAATGTCCATAGGTCCTTTTCACAAAACTCCATCGTGAGAATAAGCACCAGGCACAATCTCCTCTCACGCGACCACTGGTTGTGACCACGAGCCTAACCCAAAATGCGTTTCATGATTTCGCGCGTTGGTTCTTTGCATGTGAATCGTCTCGATTCTCCCAACCTCCAAAACCTTGACAGGATCCTAGTGTGTACTAACCCCTCCCTTATCTTCTCTCAATGTGACCTCCGGTCATGACCTGGGGCTCAATTTTCAAGCATTTTGGGATTTTGTGTATCGAGAACTCCTGATATGATTAGATCTATGATCCACGATCTTCCCTCGATCGACAACTATGATCAAGTCATGATTTTACGTTTCGTGACTTTAGAGGCTGGTTCACCTCTTTTCTCTCGATCCCCGATTTCCCTATATTTACGAGCATCAGATCGACGGTTCAGACTTTTCCTTTGATCAACGACTATGATCAAGTCGGGATTTCACGTTTCGTGACTTTGGGAGTCTCCTTACTTCCATTTTTTTGATATCAGAGATCACGATGGCACTAGATCGACAGTTTAGATCTTCCTGGATCCAATGACCCAAATCAAGTCGGAATTTCACCTTTTGCTCCTTTACCTCTTATGGAGTCCCTTCGACACTCGGGCGAATTCTAAATCTGTGCACTCCTTGCAACAGATTCCTATGAAAGACTTTGTTCTTGTGGATGACTGTGCATGCCTTGCAACAGTCGCTTTGCACTCCTTGCAAAGGGGAAATTTCGTGTTATCTCTTCTGAGCTTCGGAATCAAAACCTATCTTGTCACACACTCCTTGCATTCTGTGTGCACACCTTGCACTCACTCAACATAAGAGAAACAATTGAAACTTATATTAGCATTCACATTTTCATCCATTTATAACGAAATTCATTCATTTATGAAAACACAATAACAAAGAATTACAAACAGTAACAATGCTATGCATTTGAGTCAATTTTCCTCTGTCACATTCATTCAAAATTAAATGGCTACAACTAATATCAAAACAATAACTCAAAATTCAGAAAATTCCTACTAACTCGTAGCAACCTCATTTGGGCATACAAAACCTCTATTTATCTCAGAGGGTCCTTAGGTTCCCCTCCGACTACTCGCCTACTCGAAAAACGAAAAAAAACTCTAACTCCTACCTAAGTTCAGTTACATTCAAGACTAAGAGTGAAAATCCTTGATCGCTCATGATCATTCCACCTCCAAACATTTGATCTTCTTTCGTTCTTCATTATCTCCCCAAAATACTTGTTGTAACTCCTAATGTTTGAGATTCCGAAATGATTCCCAGGCGTTGAGTTGTCCTACCACGCGTTCTCGCTGACGATGCTCCTGCATAAACCCAAATCAAAATTCCCATCGCACAGTCAACCTAACCTCTTCTGTAAGTCTGATGCAAAGTATATGATGAACAAGTTCGCTAATCTTAACCATTCACCGAATTTGTGAATGTTCCCACTGAACTTCCTTCAAAACAATCTGCCTTCAGATTTCACTTTGATACCATATGTCATGTCCCCATAGCGTTCCTAGTCGAGTCTTGTGATTGTGCACCTTTTGGGGGCATGCGACACTACGACATTTCTCACTTGGCTACTTGGAAACACCAAGGTTAACTTTTCTAGGCTACGCCTCTTAACCTAGAGCATACCCATACTCTGTTCTAGGATATCAATGAGTCACATTGCTACTCTAGTGCAACTCTTGTATACTGAGACATTTTTTTAGCAACTTTAACACTTATTCATCTTTAAGCATACATCCATGAACATGAGGAGCCAAGAGAACAACAACAAAATAAACAAGAGAAACATAGATATAGTGTGGGTAACAAACATTATTCCTAACAACTGACTAAGTCTTTGTTATTGTAAAAACATTACAATATGAGCACTACCGACTCGGTTTACAACTTCAACAGAGTCAAACGAATCACCTCACGTTGCCAAGACACTCATACACATATTTTTCACCAAGACTCTTTATCACGACCATCTTCACAACCTCCTGCGGTGCACCTCAGATGTTCACTCAACCGCAAACTTGTTATCTCCTCGTTTCTGCATATTTCACAAGTTTCGGTTTTGTCTCACACATGCCTCCAACAAACCTGTGTTTCCAGTCTTCCCCAAAACTATCCCAAAAGAATCTTACCCAACTCTTTCCATTCAATCCTCCTCAAGGAAACATAATTCCTCCTAGGTGGAGTGACTTTTCACCTTGAGGGATCTTTCCCTCTTCATCGGCCTCATAACTACATAGCTCTTCTTTCTTTCCTTGTCTTGAAATATTCCTTCCTTGGTTGTACACCCTTTTTCTCTTATAAGGACTCCAAAGGTCACCATCGTGAATCATTACATCCTTTGGGGGTGTCACGCCCCTTAGTGAACCCATGTGGCCAAATGAATCGGTGTGCCCCTTCGCGGACTTGGTCGTCCAAACAAATCGTCGTGCCACTTAGTGGACATAGTCTCCCAAACAATCGTCATGACCCTTCACAAACCCAGTTGCACAAATGACTCTCGTTGCCTTCAATAAGACCCCGTTGTCAACAAGAGGATTAGGCTTTCAAGTAAACTCAGAAATGAATGAAAATTGAAGCTATCTCACTAGCTAGAGAGCAAACCTTAGTCTTGTATCTATTCTCCCCTTGTATCTTCCTCTCATTGGACCTTTATTCTTTCTCAATAAGTTGAGGTAGTTCAACTACTTTTTTTAGTTAATTCAAATCAACTTAGATAATTAGTTTAGGGAGAAATAATTAATAATAATATATAAATAAGGGTCTAGTTAATAATTACTAAACATGTGGGACCCCTTGCGACTCCCATCATTCTCTTTTCCAATCATCAAATATAAAATACAAAATATATCATTTGGATCATATGACACCCTTGTAGATCCCATGGATATCATTTAAATCGAATATTTAAATATCAACAAAATTTAAGGACATATCCCATGAAAACAATATATCCATCTTATCCACAAAAAATATCCAAAATAAAGCTTGTTGTCCAAAATAGGCTGAAAATCATTAAACACTGTCTTCACCACTGAATAATAATAATAATAAAACATTTAAAATCCATATTTGATGTTGTGTGAGGCATATTATCTCTTATCACCATTGTTTCCTCTTGAATTTTCTTGGGTAGCCCTTGGTTGGTTAGATCCTTGGGGTTGTATTTCGTTGATCACATGGGAGCAATCATATTTTAGGTGGATACATGAAGATACAGATTTAGCAGACTCTGTGGATGAACTGGAGAGGGAGACTTCTTCTTTTCCTTTTTCTTTCACATGTTGTGGGATATCAATTTTTAATATTTTGTTGGCGTGCGAGGATTGTACTGGCGAAACACCATGAGCAATTTGAGCAATGGGATTAATTGGTGGTGGTAAAGGTAATGACACAGTGGGACAACCACGATGGTGAGATACATGTTGGTCGATAATTTATTTCCAACCGTCATTAGCAGGGACTTCGGGCTGCATTGACACATGTGGAGGAACATAAATATCGAGAAAATTTTGAGGAGGTTTAAATGGGGGTCTGTTAGGTCATGGATGTAATATACCATGGCCAACCAAATTGAAAAACCCAGCTTGAAACAACTTGTTTAAATCTTATGGATCAACATCAAAGTGAATAGAAAACCGAGGCCTTCTATAGCCTCGCTTCTAGTTACCTTTGCTTCTATTATTTCGGCCATTACTGTCCCGACTGAAAAGACTGATCCTGTAGCAATATTTAACCGATCATGAAAATTTCTTAATAACCCATACATGAAACTCTACTTAAATAAATCAAGATTTGGCTCTATTATTCACTACATGATGCATGAAATCCATCCATAAAAATGACATTCATCAATTACCACACGAATAGGGAATTGATAGGGTCATTGGGAGTATGTAGGGCTTGTATTTAGCGTAAAGTGATATCATGGAGGGGGAAGGATTTATGAATATTGTTCATGAAATCAACAAAAACAATCAACTGTGTATCTAAACATATCTCATAATACCAATCATCAATTATTGCCAATTCATTTCTTTCATTTTCATACATACTTTTCCTTAAAAATGAATAACAACACAACAAGGAGTGAAAAATTGAATTGGGATAATGAGGGGAGTGTATTTTGTGTAAAATGGTATAATGGAAGGACTCCCATGGATATTGTTTTATTATATCAAACAATGCCACCTTCAACGTCAGTTACAATTGAAAACCGCTTATTGCTTCAAAACTGAACAACATCCTGTTTAAAAAAACAACAACTCAAAACTGGTGTTTCTTTTCAAGGCTGCTCATTTTCCTTAGAAACTTCTTTGCACAACAACCAATTTATATTTTATTTCTCAAGAATTATTTAACAATAATAATATTGCTTGTATATAATAGTTTCGGGGAGTGAACAACATCGTAATAATCATATCCAACACAACAAACAATGGAGGAAAGGACACATTGTGTCCATGATATAATATCCAATACATTTTAAATCACCACAGGGTTCCATGAAGTGGCCCCCAACATGATGCCTTTGTATAACATAATTCAAAATTGAAACTTCAAATAACAAAGATCCTAAAATCCCTTTCATTTTGGTTCACAAAACACATTCAACATATAGATAATTCATCCACAGAGGTGTTCCTTTCATACAAAATCAAACACACAGTAGGTCGTGTCCCTTAAATACTGATTTTGCAATGTTTTCATCGCCCCAATATCTCCACATGACAGATTGTATTACCAGACACATGAGTGGGCGTAACATTCTTTCCATTTTTTCACAACAAATAATCTACTAAACCCTTGACCAAAAATGAGCATGAACAATGCCTTTATTAAATTATGGGTTGGCCACTTCCACAATAATTTCCAATACACAAGGTTCAATACATAACAATGAAGATTAATGCGGTGAGGGGGTGAGATGAAAAAAATGAGGGTTTAGCCAAAAGGAGCAGGAGAAGCTTAATACTTCTACAAAAATTCACATTTATATTCACTGAGCTCTTACAAGGACGCAAACACAATGGGAACAAAGTCTAATAACTTAAATGATAGTCAAAGTGTTCATATAACCCATAGGTAAGGAGCAATGATATAGTTAGGGAAGAAACCCAAAACAAGAAACCAGGGGCAAGGTAGGCCCGAGAGTCCCCAACTGTATTATTTCCCACAAGTAAAGCACGAATACCATATATGGTAATAACATCCACACATATTTTCAATGCACATGGTTCAAATACAACTCCACAGAGACAAACACTTAACCACCAATCCATACACAGTAAAAAACTCCATATATTATACACTTTGGAAATGCACAGACAGTGAGAAAACTCAAAACCCAATTGTTGACTTAATTAAAGAGCAGAGTGAAATAATCATGGATGGAGCAACAAGAAACCCATAAATGTGTAAAAATTGCTAAGGAGAAGCAACCAAGCTTGTATACCTCTTCCATGGTCGAACAAAATGGAGCAACAACAACCAACAAGAGAAAATGCAAAATGACTAGGGTGGTGGGCTCGAGGAGGGGTAGAGCGAAGTACATTTATTGGACTTTGTATCTACATTCATCCAGAGCCATTATGAGCAAGCTAACATACATCACATCAACCACTAACTCCAAATCATTTAATGCAAGTAGAATACACCACCATTCCCCTAAGTCTCTAATTTAACAAATGCATCAGCCCTTGTTTAAAAATTACATTGTGACATATGTCAAATACTTGCTAGGGATACCATGTTTCAAACTTACTTCCAATTCAAACAATGCGTGTAATCCTTGTGGCATAAAATCACCATATCACACTTATAACTTAAACATGGAGTTGAGGTCCTTCTTCAAAATACATGTAACATAATAATACTTGTGAGTGTTATATAAAAGCAACACCATTCCCTTTTAAATCATATCTCCCATAACATCATTTGATTAATTATTTCATCAGAGACTCTAAACACAAATAAATTGTAGAGCTCATCTCAGCCAACTCATAAGCACATCAAGCATAAGTGTCGTCTCTTCATCCTAGTCACACAAGTCACACAAGGGGTCCCACCTATTAGTATGTTATTAAATATAGATATAGTTAAATAATAAGGCGTTTGCAACCGTTTGCAAGAAGGTACCCTATGTTGTGCTTTTGGGCGTCAACAAATTGGCGACTCCACAGGGAAATCTATTTCCAACAGATTAAGAACTCAGAATGTCCGGTTTCACATATCGGTGAACATAGATCAAAGAATTATTGACCAGAATGATTATGCAATAGAGGGAAAAAAATGGTTAAGGGGAATAACGAGACGAGATTTTGGGTATAACTCATGAAAAGTGGTACGCATGAGGGGGTTTGGTCCTGTATGCATAACATTCGATCAATCACAGTAAATTTTTTTTCTTCATGTTAAGGAGAAATTTTATGATATGCTCTTTTGGATCTCAGGATGGAGGGAAGAAAGGGATAGCAGAAAATAAGGAAGAAAACTAAATCATCTATCTAACTGCAGTATTGAAAGCAAAAAGCATTTTCAACGATGTCTAAAATGAGGACATCATGAAAAAATGCCATTGGTGTGGAAAAACTGCTCCAAAACTTATTTTCAATAAACATGAAACAACGGAAAATGAAACAACGAAAATTGAACAATCAACTGAACAAAGCAAAATAAAACAACGAAAAAAAAATCTATATACAACAGTGATTTCCACATGGCATTTATAAATGAAGATGGTTCCACATATTGTTTCAAGTGGGAACCATTTGTACTATAGGAAAACAATCACTCTTCCAAATCCTTTAAAAGATAAGAGTTTGCAGCTAGGATAAAAGCGATTTTGAAAGAACCTAGCCATAATTTCGGAAACTTTGAATGTATTCCTCTGTTAGCATGGGTTGAGTCCCAAAGCAAGACTTTCTCATTTACTTTAAATTTGACAGCTTTTTCACGTTTGTTAAAATATTTCTTTGTTGTTTGTTGTCTTCTCTTTATGTTTTCCAAGGAAAACATTATTAGTTCTTCTAAGGCTAATAATGCATTAATCATTTGAGGGACATTGGAAGAATTTAATTATTCAATCTGTAGCATCAACCGTAGAGAGGAGAGTTCCAACTCAGTAGGTAGAATAACGTCTTGACCATAAACAAACTGGAAGGGAGTGCAACCTGTGCTTACCTTGGTAGTAGTGTGATATTTCCAAACGACATAGGTGAGGAGGGCATGCCATTGACGAGGCTTATCTTCAATGAGCCTCTTTATGATCCTAACCCGATTTTTGTTAGTAGACTCGGATTGCCCATTTCCTTAGGGGTAATAAGCTGATGAAGTGAAATGTTTGACTCCCAATTTAGCTAGAAATTGAGTCAATTTTGCGGAAATGAAAGTGGGACCATTGTCTATAATAATCTCTAAAGGAATGCCAAATCTGGAGAAGATATTAGTTTCCGGGAAGGAAATTACATGTTCATCCTATGAGTATCTAAGAGGGACCGCTTCAGTCCACTTAGTGAATTAATTAGTGATTGTTAAAATAAAAATCTACCCTGTGGAAAACAGAGGATTAATAGGACCAATAAAGTCTAGGCTCCATTTAGAAAAAGGAAAATCAGGGAGAACATGTTGCAAAGGCATAGCAGAAATACGCTCTTTCCTAGCAAATTTTTGGCACTTGTCACAAAATCTTGCAAATTTATAAGAATCTCGAAAAATTGAAGGCGAATAATAACCATTTCTGATGATTTTAAAAGCAGTAGCTTTAGCAGAAAATTGGCCACCAATGTGAATAACAGAATATGAAGATCCATGAGTTTCCTGTAAAACTTTATGTGCTTCCTCATTATTCACACATCGAAGTAATATACCATAAACAAACCTTCTGAACAAGAAGTCTCCTAAAATAATATACGCTGGAAGATTCAAGATGGAGTCTTCTCCTCTAATGAGGATCTAAGCCACCTGGGAATTTCTGATATTGCAATTAATACACCATATTTTAATACTAGGGGTGTTTAACAATAGAAAGGGTTTGACTCTCAATATAAAACAATGTTGAAAGAGGATTATCCTGATCATCAATTTCTTCACTTGCTTCAGCATGTTGAGCTAAGTGAAGGGATACGTCTCACCCCTTAATTGTTTTCGAGGTCATGATGGTTAAATAATGCTCTTGGATTTTGGCAATCCAATGTGCAAGCTTCCTTGAAAGATACTTTTGCGAAAGAAGGAGCTTGACAACAAGAAACAGGACTTTTACCCGCGTGTGTTTTCCTAGGATAAAGTGGTAAAATTTCTCTACATCTTTAACAAGAGCAAAGACATGTTTCTCAATATAAGAGTACTTGAATTCATCATCTGATAAACTTTGGATCATGTAAGCTATATGTTTTTCATTATTATGATCATCAAATTGCAAGAGGATAACAAAAACTACTTCCTTGGTGGCATTAGTATATTTAATAAAATCTTTCTCAAAGTCTGGTTTCACCAGAACCGGTGCATAACTGATTGCCTTCTTAATCCTTACGAAAGCATTTTCGACATCATTTGTCTAAGAAAGGGAGAAATCTTGATTTAGAATATTATGAATTGGTTTAACCATTAAATCAAAATCAAGAACAAACCTACGGATAAAGTTGATAATACCCATAAAGGCTTGAGCCTCATTTTTGGAAGTGGGGGTAGGAAGGTTTAGGATAGCAACAATCCTTTTGGGATATATGCTTATTCCTGAATCATAAACGATATGCCCAAGGAGCTTTCCCTTGGTGATGCCAAAAATAGATTTAGAAGTATTTAAAGAAATGTCGATTTTTTTACATTGCATGAGAACTTTTCTGAGATGACCAAAGTGATCCAATCGATTCTTTGAATAGACAATCAAATCATCGAGATATACTTGGATAATTTTACCGATCAGATCGTCAAAAGTTATTTGCATATCTCTCTGGAAAGTGGCACATGCATTATATAAGCCAAAATACATGCGTTCATAAGCAAATGTGACCATGTATGTAGTAAAGGTGGTTTTGTATATATCAATCCTTTTTACCTTGATTTGATTATATCCAGAGAAACCATCAAGTAAGGACATCATTTGTGACCCAACAACCTATTGCAAAATAATTTCCATATTAGGGAGAGGAAAATGATATTTTACGCTTTCTCTATTCAACGCGTGAAAATCAATGCATAATTGAATCTGACTAGTTGTTTCCTAACAGTAACCAAATTTGAAACCCACTCAGAATAATTAACTGGAAAGATTATACCAACTTTCAAAAGTTTTTCCAACTCCTTTCTAATAGTAGCTTCAAGTGCGGGGTTAATGGGTCTTTGTTTTTTCCTAACTGGTTTTATCCTTTCCTTGATAGGAATTGCATGGTGTATGAGAGAAGGATCAAAACCATAAAGATCCTCATATGACCATGCAAAAACATCTTGAAATTCACGTAGTAATTCTATGAATTTTTCCTTTTCTTCATCAGAACATTGGGCACCTAGTTTAACCATCTTTGGAGATTTGAAGGTCCCAAGGTTCAAGGAAATGGTATCACCCACTTTCCTTTTCGACTCCTCTTCCTTACATGTTTCTTTGTTTCCTACATCACTCGACAAAAATGAACTCTCAAGAGGAGTCAATCATTTTGGAAAATTTTCATCTTCCATAGATATGATTTCCTTAGGCTTAAATGGTTCATTTTGTATGAAAGAACATATGCCTTCATCATTAGGGAAAACCTGCCATGATTCTACATTATCTGGAATGTGAGGACAATGTAAATATTGAAAAGTACAATCAAGACTTTGAGGTAGAAGTTCCCGAGTAGGAGATGCCGCAAATACAACTAACCTATCAGCCATTGAATTAAGTTCTCTCTTCACATGAGTGATGTTAAATGATAACAGGTTCAGGATAAGCATCCAAAACAACTTGGGTATAACATTTCATCAACTTATTCCTAGGAGAATATATTTTATGCACAAGGTTCATGACAAGTTCAGAATAACCAAAAACTGTAAGGTGGCCGCAACTAAGGTTATAAGCATTTTTTATGCCTAGCAGTAAGGATTCAAACTCAGTGACATTGTTCCTGCAAGAAAACTCTAACCTATAAGAAAATTTGTGGATTTTATCTATAGGTGAGTACAAGATAATGTCAACTCCATTACCTTTGTTTGAGCATGAGCCATCAAAATGCATGTGCCACATACCATCTTCTAAATCAATTTGTTCCAAAGTAGTGTCACCCTCATCAAAAAAGATAGAGTACACCCCTAAGTGTTCCTCAAGATAGTTTACATTCAATTGAGGAATTCTCTCTATGTATGGTGAAATTCTTCCTTGTCTTAGGACTATAATATTGTTTCCATTCTAGGGAACAGATAAGTGTGTTCCATCAAGCGAAAGATATCCACTTGTTAGATATTGACAGTCTCTTCCTAAGATAATAAAATAGTTTCTTATTGGCATGTCGATTACTTGGATGCTGAGGGTTGTCCTTATTTCAAGATGTGCACACAGAAATAAAGTTACATCTTTGATTTCACCTATAGTTGACTGTTGAAGATTGTTATAGGAGAGCATGCTTCTAGAGTTTTCATTAGTGCATGATAAAACTAGTTCCTCCATGATGATTTTTGACATTACACTTGGGCTCGAACCACCATCAATTAGGAAACAATGGGCTATCTTATCCATAATTTTTACAGAAACGAAAAATAGAGGGTTTTTTTACAGGGTTTCTAAAATTATTTACACCTATCTTATTTACAGTGGGATCCTCTTCTTTTGTCTCTTAAAAAATATTGGCTATGGTGGAAGCCTTTCCATCCATAAAATTATTGAGATTCTTTTGTTGTTCAGGGATGAAAACCATGTCCAAAAGAGTAGCATCGGCCTTGATATTGGCCAATTGGTTAAGGATGTTATACATGGAAGAGGCAAGAGAGGAAGGAACTCCTTGAATTTTGGGAATTTTTACAGTTTGTACATTAGTACCTTGTAAAGATGAGGCTGGGGTGGAAGACGTATGAGGAGGATCATATTTCCCTTTAGGAGCATAATATTTGTTCCTAGTATTTATGATCATAACATCTTCTATTTCTGCCCAATCTAGAAAAACGATAGTGGTTTCAGGCTTCTTGTCAAAGATTTTATCTCTGGCACTCTTCTTAACTTCCCCAATAGTTTATTCATGATTTTCTTCATAGAAGTTACATCAAATGTGATACATAATGGCCTTGGGCTGGAAACTATTTTCATTTGTATTCCTAAAAGGCGTTGCGGAAGAATAAGATGCCCCAGTAGTAAGTGAGGGAGAATTCCCCTTTTGTTCATAGGCTATCATTCGATTGTTCATATATTGCAGAAGTTGTAGGAGGGAAGACATATCTGTTTGTTTGACTGAATCTCCTTTAGGGAGACCTGTAATTTCAATTTGTTCTTCGTACTCCAGGAAAGTGTGGAGAGCGGAGCCAAGATTGTCAATAGCCTTTTCTTCGAGCCTATGCCGATAAGGAGAGGGAAGCACATTATAGTAATGCATGAAAGCATCATGGATTTAGGGGTGGATTAGTTCAAGGATTTGATTGTACAATTTGGTGAAGCAGAGGTTAAAGGACTTAATAGTCTCACCATCTTTGTAGGAAATGTTGTTATATTTCCTTAATTGTTCGGTCAGGCTCTTGGATTGTCCATAAGTGGACTTGAACCAATAAGCCAACTCTTCCCAAGTGGAAAGTATCTTTGGAGGGAGATCAAAGAAATCAATTGTTTCTTTCCCTTTAAGGGAGTGGAAAAATAAGCGCATGCATGTATCATTATCGTTAGCCTCTATATTATGACAAGCATTAGAAAATTCCATTAGGTGTTTGTTTGTAGAAACAATATTATTCCATGAGAACTTAGTAAGATTCTCTTTAAACTTGGGTAACAGATGAGTAGTTGGTGTTAGATTCAAGGGAGAATATATGTGCCATGGGGTGGTCATAACATCTTCCTCAAACTAAAAAAGCTTGTACTTCTTTATAACTTTAGCAGGGTTTGTAGCCGATTGTATAGGAACTTGATGACTATATATAATACCAATTACTGATGAGGTCGAAGGTTGGTATGATGAAGAACCTCTAGCACCACTAAAACCACATACATATGCCATTTTGAAAGTGATGGGTAAGGGAGAAAAGGGTGAGCTGGAAGAATCAGACAAAGTCCTCTTTAGAGTGCTTTCTTGGGTCAACAAAATGGCTTTCCTTCTTCCTATTTCAATGATGGGAGTATCTTTAGGGGACAATCTTCTTATTCTTATAGAAGTGAGAGGATTTGAGGACATGAAAAAAAGAATACCAAAGACTTAGGAAACATGAATTTATTGTTGATTTCTAGGACGCCTTTGCATGGATTCCTAGCGTTCATGGATACTTATATATTGTTCAACTACTTCCCAAGAGCGTTCAATCTCAGCTCGAGTATTATCAATTTCTAGAATAGTATTGAATAAGGTCAAGGAAATTCTAGTCTGGTCTTTAAGACCGTGTTCAATAATAGGTTGCCTTGTAGAAGTGATCTGAAATCGGATCCAGAAGCCTGACAGGGCTTGAAAAATGCTCAAAAATGAAAGTGCTCACAATGTGACGAAACATGTGCCATTGCGTCTGTCTCGTCTTCCTGATTCTGGTAGTATATTTACTTTGTCAAACAGGCTCCGTATGGAGAATATATCGCGTTCTGTCCGAAAAGTCAAACAGGCTCTGTACGGTTCATACAACTGACGTGGAAAACCCAGAAGGTGACACGTGGCAGCACCAGGAGGTGACACGTGTCAGGAAGATTTGGACGTGTGGGCGTACGGATGGACCTATTCGAAGGTGACACGTGTCACCACTAAAAGGGTGACACGTGGCATGGATGACGTTAGCAGCTGATGTGGCAGGATGACAGGGCAGACACGCAGACTGACAGGTGGCAGTACGACAGGTTGACGTGGCAGTACGGTCGACAGGTGGCAAGCACGTGGTCCAATCAGCAGCTGACACATGGCATGTTTTGGTTGGTTGGCAAGGTGACACGTGGCCCAGTCGTAGGCTGCCACGTGGCACCCCGTGATTGGTTATTGGTATATGTAAAATTGGTATGGCATGGCCGGGGGTCGAACCCGTGACCTCCCGGTGGGCAGTGGACTGGCAGGGCTGGGCTAACCGCCCGCCCCCATGGTGGTTCTTATTACATATGTGGCACAACTTATATTTAAAATGAATGTAATGTTTGATTGGCGGTAAAAAGGGTCGGGGCTTAGCCCCAGCCCTCGGCGTAGACTTGCGACCACACCATGTAACCAACGGCGCGGGAATAGTGGGATAGGGTTAGCCCTTGGTTTTGCGCCACGTACGAAACGAACCCCATATGACTCGGAAACATACCCTATGTATAGCGTGGGGGTTACAACTAATAACCATGGTTCTATTTATGCGCCACAAGACCGGGGCTGGAGCGCAAACAAAGGGGCCAACGCATAGCGCGTGGCCACATGGCCCTCCATATGACCGTGAATCAAGGCGCGCGCGCACAGAATCGGGGGCTTATGCCCAATAACTTTTATAAAGTGGGTTTCATGCCTAAGTATTTGGTTTTTTATTATTATTGTGCCTATTTTTAGTTGATTCTCTCCATTTTTGGGGGATATTGGGCATTTTTGGAGCCCAAATTCTTTGAGGAAGTTGGAGATGAGCAACCAACTTCAAGGCTATATAAACCAGGCCTGTTTGAGGCCATGGGAGAGCAGTCAGAGCAGAGTTATGCTAAAGAAAATCCAATCCAAAGCCATTTTGATGCAGAGAATATTTTGAGAAGGAGACGCTGTCGGATCATTTCTGGGAGCTCCGGACGTCCGTTTTGTGTGCCGTTTTCTTTGCAGGGTTCTTGAGATCTAGAAAAACATGAACAAATAAGTCTTGTAGCCATTTGGCATTGCAACAATGTACTTTTGAGATTTTGAACAGAAATAAAGAAGCCTCCCCCACAGAGACAAAGGCCCGGAGACGTAGGCAAAGTTGTGTCAAACTCTGTTATCAATCTGCATGTTATGGTTTGTTGTTTATTCTTTCATTTCAGATCTGTAAATGTGTATATGGCTGTTATAATTCCTCTTCTTTCCTCATTCTTTCACTAATTTTCTCAAATGGTTAATTAACGCATGCAAAATTAAAACTCAACCATAGTCATTTAAAAGATCCTACGGATCAAGTGGTATCAGAGCTAGT
>SNQJ01S0050935.1:33748-46445 GCA_010110895.2 Picea sitchensis
AGATGCATGGGTTCAGAGGAACTGGAGCCCCCTTCTAAAAGAAGGCATCAAAAGTCATCTCGTCAGCAGGGGATTCTATGCATTTGTCTTTGAAATCACAGAGGAAAGAAACCTCATATTCAGGAATGGACCATACTTTATGGGCCCTCAGGGTTTGTACCTGAACAAATGGTCTCCAGACTTTGATCCGAAACAAGATGTGCCCTCAGTCATACTGGTCTGGGTGCGCCTCCCCCATCTTCGCTTGCATTGCTGGAATCCGAAATCTCTGGAATCCATTGGGAACACTCTTGGAAAATACATCAACACAGCATACAGAAAGGATCAATATTCCTGCACCAGAATATGCGTCGAAGTAGATATGGAGGTGGGGCTCCTGGAAGCCATTCAACTAAAGGTCACAGACTAGTCTCACATCCAAGAACTGGATTACGAACAACTTCCATTCAAATGCAGTTATTTCCATGGCTACGGACACTTCGCCGGGCATTGAAAAAATAAGGTAGAAGAAGAGGGGAGGAACTCAAAAGGCGAACAATGGACACAGGTCAAGAAAGCAGCCCCGTCAAAGAATAACAACAGATTCAAAGGGAAAGGGGCATCAAAAGGGCATGGCGCCCCTATTCCAGGGAAAGCTCATGGGGAAGGAAGCTCAACCCCTCCAATCCCAGAGGCTCCTAAAAACCCCTTTGAAATCCTCAACAACCCTTCAGAAATATCTGATCCAGTGATTGAAGAACTTGAGCAGCAAACCCTTCCTCCCAGAGTGGGAAAAAACAATGGCAAGGTAGCCCAATCCAGTTCCCCAATTGGAACCTCCTCCTCCCCTTCCTATGCAGAAATAATAAAAAAGAAACCCCCGAAAAACTCTGAATCTTCAAAGGATGAGTCTTTCAAGAGACCCTCAAAAAGAGCAGGGAGAAAATCTCACAAAGAAGCAAGAGAAGAAGAAGTGGAGAGGCAAAAAATGAAAGGAATCCAATCCACCATTGAGATGTCCACTGGAAGAAATACTAGAACAAGGCCCCCCAAGGGAGGGCCTACCCACTCCAACCCCAAAAAATAATGTGTATAGTCTCTTGGAACTGCAGAGGCTTGGGGAATCCATCGAAGGCCAAAGCAGTCAAAGACCTATTGAAAATCGACCCTCCCGAGATCTTCCTACTCCAAGAGACAAAAATTGAAGGGGACACCCTTCTTGAAATCAACAATCAGAAATGGAAGAAAAGTTTTGGGAAATCCATCAGTGCAAGAGGTTCCTCAGGTGGCCTCACAACCTTATTGGTGAAGGACAAGTTTCATTTACAAAATTCTTTCGAGACCCAACACTGGATTTTCACTAAACTCCGACACACTTCAAGTAAGATTTTTCTTTCACTCTTCAATCTTTATGTACCTGTCCTGTACTCTGAAAATAAATACTGTTGGCAATTGTTATCATATTTTTTAGAGATCTTCTCTCCCTCAAAAATAATTCTAGTCAGAGATCTAAATTTAGTATTTGATCTGAAAGAAAAGAGAGGAAGCAATAGTGGCAGAGACCAAATGCTCCCTTTCGTCGAGGAGCTAGTCCATCAGTGGGACCTCCTTGATTTCAAGCCTTCGAAAGGACTTTAAACCTGGAGAAATAACAGATTAGGGGCTTATCACATCTCTGCATGCTTGGATAGATTCTTAATCCAGAGCTCGTTCCTACAAGAAAGAAGGATAATCTCTACCAAGATTATCCCAAAACTGACTTCTGATCACAAACCTATCATCTTGAATATGGAAGAAAAAGAAAATATGGGCCCAATTCCTTTCTGGTTCAGCGCCCTTTGGATAGATAAGGAGGGCTTCCTAGAAACTGTTCAATCTGCTTGGTCCTCTCTTTTCTCAGGGTCTCCAAGCTTTGTGTGGGAGAAGAAATTAAAGGCAACAAAACATCCACTGAAAGATTGGGTTAAAAAACACATCATCAACCCCCTTAGCCTCACATAAGAGGCAGTCCACTAGCTATTAGACTTGAAAGTGAAAATGGAGTCCAAGGCCATCTTCAAAACAGATCTAGAGAAAGAACAAGTTGCCCAAAACAAAACCTCTCGTGCATTTCGACAAGAAGAAGAATATTGGAGGATCAAGTCTCGAAACTTGTGGCTAAAATTTGGAGACCACAACACTTCCTACTTTCAAAAGTAGTTCAGAGCCCGCCTCTCCCATAACCACATTTCTGAAATTGTGTCCTTAGATGGAACGATACACAAGGGTTTTGAACAGCTCAAAGAGGCAGCAAAAAAACACTTTTAGAGCCTATATCAGGAAGAATATTATGGCTGTGAAGAGACTATCTCAGACTACCTCTCACACATTCCCTCTCTAGTAAGAAGGGATGACAACATGGATCTCATGAAGTTGTTTACTAAAGAAGAAATATGCAATGTCATCTGGTCCATGGAGCCCGACAAAGCCCCGGGGCCAGATGGTTTCTCAATCCAATTTTATAGAGCTTGTTGGGATATAATCAATATTGACCTGCAAAAGATGATCAAATATTTCCATAAAAGAACCAAGGTAGGGGGCAACACCAACTCCACCTTCCTAGATTTAATTCCCAAAGAAGTTAACCCGAGCTCCTTCAAAATATTCAGGCCCATCTCAATCTGCAACACTTCCTACAAAATTATGTCCAAACTCTTGGAAAACAGAATAAAGCCTCTACTAGAAAACCTTATTCCCCCCATGCAAGGTGGTTTTGTCAAAGGAAAACATATTCTCGACAATGTAATACAAGTTCAAGAAGCCATGCACTCCAGTCACCAGTGGCAAGAGCAAGGGATGCTAATAAAACTCGACATGGAAAATGCTTTCAATAGGGTAAACCTCTCCTTCCTTTACAAAATCCTTCTTTATTTTGGTTTCTACTTTGATTTTGTCCAATTGATCAAATCTTGCACTGAAAATCCCTTGCTAGCCTCCCTAGTCAATGGAAGACCAACAAATTACTTTCAAGCTTCAAGGGGATTAAGGCAAGGCTTCCCTCTTTCCCCCTTCATGTACATCTTGATGGCAGACACATTAAGTAGGAAGTTGATAGCTGAAAAGAATATAGGCTTAGTCCCAGGCATTAGACTGACGAAGGGCTTTGATCCAATCAATCATGCCCTCTTTGCAGACGATTCCCTCATGCTGGGAGGAGTTTCCATAAAGATTGCAAAAAAATTCAGCAAAATTCTTCAAGGCTTTTGCAGTATCTCCAGAGCGCTCATCAATAAAAGGAAAAGTGCAGTGTATGGCTAGAATGCAGGTTATCAAACAATTCAGAGAATTGTCGAATCCCTGGGGTTCTCTAGCTATGCTTCATGGGAAAAAATAAAGTATCTTGGACTCCCCTTAACTCTGGGCCCAACAAGTCTTCACTGTGGACAGAAATCATAAACAAATTCAAAGCAAAAATCACAACCTGGGGTGGACAGTGGCTCACAAATGCAAGGAAGCTAACCCTCATAAAATCGATCTTGTCCTCCTTACCAATCTATCATGCCTCCTTCCTTCTTGCTCCAAAGGCGATCATGTCACAGATTACAAAGGTGATCATAGACTTCCTATGGTGAGGAGGTAAAGGTAATAAAAAAAATACCACCTGGTCAATTGGGATACGGACAAACGCCCTCATTCTGATGGTGGCTTACAGGTAAGAGACCTCAATCTTGCAAATATGTCTCTGGGGGGGGGGAAATACTTTGGAACCTATATGCAAATCGAAGGCATCCTGTAAGAAATCTTTTAAGGAAGAAATACCTTGATGGTGCCCCTCTAAGAAATATCCAAGGAGAAAGAACCCCCAAAGGCACTCAGATTTGGAACCTCTGTCATTGTGGCTTAGCCTCCTTCCAAAAGAGCATCTACTGAATCCCAGGGAATGGGAAAAACATAATGTTGTGGCAAGACAACATCATGGGAAATGCGCCCCTCAAAGCCTCAGACGAACTTAAAGGAATTCGCGAGTGGCTCTCCCAACGCAGACTTATCAAACTCAAAGACATCTCTGCGTGGGACGTTTCAGGAAGATTTAAAGAATGGGACCTCCCAGGCATTCCAGAACACTTGCAAATGAAGAAATCGATCCTCCTGGTAGCGTTGACAGATTCAGCTCTAGCCCATCTCCTCTTGCCAGATAAATGGGGATGGGACAAGTCTGGCTTTTATTCCGTAGCTCAAGGATACGTTTCACTTCAAACCCCCCAAGCTCTGATTGAGTCAACAATTCTCTGGAAATAGGTTTGGGATCCCCTAGGACTATCGAAAGTAAACTTCTTTTGTTGGGTTCTAATGCACAGGAAAATTTTGGAAGGTGAAAATCTAACAAAAAGAGGCATCACTGGCCCCCACAGATGCCCTATGTGTTTTAATTCCCCAGAGACAACGAATCATATTTTTGTGATTGTTATTTTTCTCAAGAAGTATGGAATATCTCTCTCCAAGGCCTCAATGTCATAGCTCTGTGTCAGATCTGAGTGGTAAATTTATTTTTCTCTTAGAAGGCACACTACCCTCAAGAGATACAAAGAAGTCCAAACTGGAAAAGAATTTTGCAGGCCATCCCCAAATACATTTGTTGGAAGCTATGGCTGGCCATAAACAATCAGATCTTCAACAATATGTTTCCTTCCCCCCCCTTCAGTAGTTGTGAAAGAAAAATCTCTACTTCTCGAAACAGTGGCAAACTACTCCTTCAAGAATGAAAAAATTCTCCTTCCTACATAAAAGAAATGGATTGGTACTTTCATCTACCGAGATAGAAAAAAAATCTTTGCTCGCCCCTATCTCACTCCAGGTTGGCATCTGCAAGACAAGGATGCAGTCTTTCAAGATTGGTGGAGGAGGTAACACATAGCCTTAGTCTTTTTCGATGGAGCCTCCAAAGGAAACCCAAGGAACATAGGAGAAGGCAGAGTGATTTACTCCTCGGATGGATCTCGAAAAGACAACTTCAGTTGGGGTCTAGGACAGAGAAAAAATAACCAGACTAAAATCCTCGGGCTACTCAAAGGTTTCCAAATAGCACGGGAAAATGGCATAAAAGAAATACAAGTCTTTGGAGACTCTGAAATCCTGATTAAGATCTTAAATATGAATGATCATCCCAGCAACCCAGTGATCAACAAGACTCTACTAAGGATTTGACAAGTACTGCAAGATTTCTCCTCCTCTGGATTTTTCCATATCCTGCGAGGATCGAACAAGGAAGTAGATACAAAGGCGAATATAGGCTGCCTCTTACCCCTAGGTGTGCTAAAAAAAAATGACGAAGACCCCTAGTAGATTGCCATCCCGTAGTTTGAGTTTTATCTCTCCTCATATCATTGTAAGAATGAGAAATTTTGTACACATATTAAGTGGGAAACTATTCCCATGTAATGATGGTTGATTAGGCCTCAACCCAACCAGTCACAATTTTCAGTTAAAATACTCGTTTTAGTTAAAAAAAAAATACCTTCGAAATAAAATTTCCATTCGGAAAATTCATATTATTGGAAGATATGAAAGTACATTTATACATAGAGTGGAATTATGCCACTTGGATTACTATATGACCTTGTTCTCAATCTTGGCCTTCAATCCTCCTTATTTTTTTTTTCAGGGTACAAGTGGCGCAACTTCAAGTCCTTCACCAAATAAAATACCACCATGATAATTACATGTGGTTTTTTCCATGATGATTATGGATGGTTTTATAAACAAAATCTGGTGCCTCGTATCTAAGAAAAAGACATATATCTTTCAACTATGAAGCCTATGGAAGTGAACCTTAGAATCTAAGAAATATTTCTTGCTTTGGTGATTAACGTGATTTGGTGACTAACCCAAGACTTTAGAATCCATGTTGTACCCACTATATATGAATTAACATCTCTTATGGTTTATTCTTCAACTAAGTTTGCATGGGCTTAAGCATCTCAACTTCCATAACCTAGAAGGCACACATGTTAGGAGATTGCTAATATTGCTTTCCTTGGGCCTTAAAGTTTTAGTGTGTTTAAATGTTTGTTGATATTGAAATTGTTTCCTTCTTTTGTTTTTTGGAAGAAACATGTAAGAGACATAATGAAGTTATATTTATTAATAAATAACTTTATTGATCTTTCACATGATATGGTAATGTTTTTTCTTTATGTAATCATGATTTTGTAGATTAAAATGCAATTGTGGGATATTCAAATGGAGATGGCTCATCTACAACAATTATGAGAGTTTAGGGTTGAGTCCCCCTACAAAATGAGTAGAAATCCACCTAACATGTCTCCTACCCAATCAACATACTAACAATGTGGCAATGAAAGGACTTGTTATAGGGTCGGTTAACAGGTTCGTGAAAGGTGAGAATGTAGAGTTAGTTTGCCTCCTCCTTTGGTTTGATTTTTTATATTGGGTTTGGTCACTTTTGAAGTAACCAATCCTCTTCAGCCAACCAATGATGGTTGAGAGCCAATTATGGTCATGGGAGAACCCCATGTTATTGGTTGAGAGATAGCCCCAAACAATTATGATGATATTCCATTGGATGCTATATTAATGCCAACCATTTCTTAATATTGTGTTTGTGCTAGAACATAATTCCTTTTATTTTTAAGGGATTTTCTTTATGTTACTTTGTCATGTAGTTGTGTGTACTAGGGGTTATGTCATAAGATAATGAAATTTTTAAGTTTTTATTATGATTTGATAAGGCTTGATCCAAGTGGTCATCCAAGGTCATCTTATAAATGATGTCAATATAAATACGTTTTTTCCAAAACTTATTTGACTTACACCTTGTCTTTATTGTGGATCTATGTCGACCATACTTTCTACTTTTCTTGGACACCTTGGATATGGGAGAAATTAACCATTATATATCATAAATTTGATTGCATTGAGCAGGCTATGGTGGATTAGATTAGAGAAACCAAGTTGAAGAGAACTGACAAACAAAATCTACAACTTTTTTGGGTTATCAAAGTAGGATTGTTCCTTCACTAAAGAAAGTGGTTCACCAAGAACCAAATATAACATAAATTCCACCATCTGGTACAATAACTTGACAAAATGGAGACCATAGCTACTAAAGGGAGAAGGATTAATCTAGCATGTCATTCAGGATCATCTCATAAATGGTCCTCATATTTATATTTTTGGGGTTTTGAACTTTGCGTACATTTCTCAAGATCTTTCCATGCATTTTCGATACACTAATATCTTATGAAGAGGATTAGGACTCAACTACAAATTCTCTTTCAAACAAGCTAAGAAATACCAAAGATAGAGAAATGAGAATAAAACTATGGCCCTCACAAGGATTCCCTTTTCTATACGAGTTGACTTCATCCAACTTAGTGTGCATACTTGACTCTAACTCCATGTTAAGGATAGAGTTCTTGTATCTAAAGTTTTTCATCTTTTATGGCTTTTACAATATGATAAATGTAGTGTTAGCATCTTGTTATGGACCTTTTACAAATTAATGTAACGACCACAACTTGTTAAAAAATAGTTACTAACCACAACTCGTTCAAAAATAGTTACTACCAATTTAACTATTATATATTGTTTTTCAACATTCTTTAAATAATGGAATTTGATTTTCTTTTTGTCAATCTTATATTAATATAATTTTTCATTTCATTCTCAACATGATTCACTAAAATTTTATGTCAACAAATTATATTAATTAAGGATACAACTACCCAACTACAAAATTGATGACATAGCTATCATGAAAAAAATCAAACTATGGGCTTCCTTGAAAAGATAACAAAACAACTACCAAAATACCAAATTGGTCACATGGCCCATGACAAATTTCAAACAATTATCAAGTTGATGAGTTTTTGAAGCAAGAAAAGATCTCAGTAGGGCTTCCGCGTACCACTGAAGCTAATATGAACCCTTGAAAAGGGGCCTAATCTCCATTGGATCTAGGACGCAAGATTAAATAGGACATTTTGTTCCAGAACGATGTATATTATATATGCATTTGTATTACATTTAGAACCTTGGAATGCTTAATATAATTGCACTCAAACCTAGGGTAATTGCATTAAGGAAACAATCATCCCTACATCTGTCATCACACCTAATATGAACTTCGAAGAGGATAAGTTTCAAAATTACACAAGAAGCATTATATAATATATATCATAGAATAGTACCCCATGTTTCTCACAGTTGAATTCAGAGAGAGAAGAGTCAAAAAACTTTAACTAACCTATTTATGGTGGACCAGGGGATAGTGGATAGTGGAAATGGACCCCGTGGACAATGCAAATGGAGCCAGAAAATGGAATCTTGCACTAGTGCTCGTCGTCGTGAAGCTTGAACCTCAACAATTACTACATGTTTTCCAATGCTCCCCACCATGAAGAATGATGAATGAGGAAATTTTTGAATGGCGAATTTTCGAATATTTTTTACCAATTCGGCTTCAAGAGTGTGTTGGGAGGGTTTCAGGAGTGTGATGGGCACAAGGCTTTCAGCGATGAAAAATACAGACTCGCGGGGCTGGTATGTGGTTTATATATAAAAAAAAAACTCTCGACCGAGAGTTTAAAAATAATATAAACTCTCGACCGAGAGACGTATCTAAAAGTTTCATACCAAAAATTTAATCATACTCTTGGCCGAGAAACTGGAAATTTATCGGCCAAAAATTTTTTAACTACAGGTAAACTCTCGACCGAGAAAAGTTTATCCTTGGTTAAATTCTCGTCTGAAAAATATTACAACTCTCGGGCGAGAAAATATGTTGACTTTTTTCTTGACCGAGAAATTGGAAATCATAACCCAAAAGGACCCAATTCTCAAAAAATTATTTCCCAACTTTGCGCTTTCACCCATATGTTCCAATAAAACATTGTAATCGATGGGAGTGTCAACTACTTCAACTTCAATGGAAATGATTTTCCCTCCTAACTGGACAAGAAAGGAGGAAATAATCCCACGGGGCATAAATGAATGTTCTTCAAACGTTGTTAACAAGGTGGGATATGAGGCAAGCTCAGGGAAGTTGATGGCTCACCAACATAACAATGATATGACACATTTTGAAGCACCATCATCCATGACCTTTCTAAACATGGTTTTTTTGTTATGCACTACTTGTATTTGAAAAGCGACATGGTAAGGAATTCAATACTTGACATTAGAAGTGTCAAACGTTATCACCTAAGAACAAGAGGAATCAATAGCTCTGGTATCCAAAATCAATGTACTAAGTTGTGTTGAGTAACTCTAGAGTACTTCCAAGGCCAACATATCGCATGGTGCCTCAACTAATTCTTCTATAATTGAGTAGTATTAAGAAGCCTGGGAATTAGGGTTGTGCGACGACTACTTTAACACACCCTTGGGTATGTGTGTCATTGTGTCTCCTATGGGTTTCTCTATATGCAAAGCATTTTGCGGTTCAGGGGATTCATTTTCCTTAGAGGTGGACTCATTTTTCTCGTAACTGTGAGCTATGATCGAAAGGTGTATCTCAGATCCACAATGTATACACTCCACGAATTAGTATCATGCAAGGATGCCCCTAGTTTCCCCCTTGCGAAATTATAGTCTTACTTGAAGTGCCCATAGCCATATGTTAACCTTGGGTAAAAGGATTAATTAACATAGTAGGTTTTTGTTGCACCAACAAACATTGAGCCTCTTCAAGTTTGGGGCATTGGTGCATTAGATGATCATCTTTGCATAACTTACAGGGAAACTTAACTTTATTTTTCTCCTTCTTTTCCCACCGGCATTATTATCAGGTGTGTTCACATTATTATTACCCATGCCTCCATTCTTATTAGCATTTTTTTCCTTCTTTCCTATGGGTTGTTTGTTACCCTTCGCATTCCTCAATTGTACAGCATGCACATCGGATGCTTGGAGTGGGGGAAAGGTTGAAGCATGAGCTTGACTGGACATGGTAAGATGACTGGACATCTCCTTCATCTGGTTTGTAACCAAACTTTTGGTGGTTTTATCTACAAAACCTACCACACCATCGACATGGGGTCCAAGATTTGGATTCAAAGGATCGGTACTAAAACATGATGCATTTGGAAATATCTCATACATAACATCAAACTAAGAGTAAATCAGTTCTAATTGTTGGGCTTTGAAGATTTATTCTTCATTGATCATCACTACCGCAAGAGAGACGTATTTAGATATATATAGTAACAAATATTTCAGAACCCATTCTAAAAGAAACTCAGGAAGAATCTAATATTTTATCATTGTATTCCTTTTTCACCATTCTTGGATGTAGTCGAAGGTATGGGTAGCATTATTAACGTAAAATTAGACAAGAGGTTAGTTCCAACATCATATCGGATATCAAGTTGGAAACTTTCAATAAAACCATAGCTAAGTCATGAAAGTTACTAAGGGATGCTCCTTTGAGCTCAATATCCATTTCACATCTATCCCAGTGAGGATGCATTGAAAGAGTCTCAATTTGAAAGAATCATCCATCAACGAGTTGGAGGAGCACCATAAATGAAACATTTCCACATGATCTCTGAGGTCTTCACCAACCTTCCATTCAAACTTTGGAATATCTGAGGGAGGCTTGGTCAATACCATAGGCCAATTTTGGTTACGATGCACCATATCATTAGTGATTTTAAATAGATCTAGCAAGTTTAAATTTTCCAAAAAGGAAATTCACGATTATATCATAGAGTTCCAACTTCAAGGGTTGCAACGCCCCAATTAGTACTCAAAAAATAATATCATATATTGTTGTTGGCACCAAGTTTCCAAGAAGTGTTTGTAGGTTGAGTAGGGTTTTGATTATAACTCTAATTTCCCTGGTCATAAGGAGGAAAACCTTCACCCATCATGATTCCAAAATATTGGAAAGGGTTCCCCCCTACCAACATACATTACAAATAAAAGGTTCCATGTATGGGATTCTGAGAACTTTGGAAGGGATTGCTTCCTATTGGCATTCTGAAATAAGGGAAATGGATACACCATTGATTTCCAAATAATGAAAAATGGTTAAATCCTATCATCATATGGGAATTCTTAATGTAATGTCTGCAATCCTAGCCTGAGCCAGGACACAAAAAAATTCCCTCTGATACCACAATGTAGCATCCCTGACCGCCCAATTCAAACATGCTACCTCAAAATTATGCTCTAATAGCTTACTCTACCAATCCCATCAGGTTCTGTAATCATTGTTGTACAATTTCCCCTACATACAATATAGTTATGTAGTCCAACAAGGAAACAAACAATGTAGAATTCATGTGCAGGCATAATAAAACATGCCAAGCATTCATCAATACAAGATGAAAATTAAATCATTGAACACAATTGAAGTATTAACATATTGTTCAAGCAATTAAGCATTCAAGACACAACACTTATATTTAAAAGAAGCACCAACTAGTTGCATACCTCTGACATTCCTCCTATTCGTAAACATTATTATTCATCACTTTCAACAACAGGTCACCCCTGAGCCAAGGCTATGTCTCCACTAGGGAAAAGGGAATCTCACCAATCCCAACTAAGGTCTAACAACATAGAACTCTAGATAGTGTTAATGAAACCAACTCCATCAACAGTTCCACATCATAGCCTATCATTTCCCACATCCTGCCCCACCCCAAGAAGTGTACGCCTTTGTTTCTCCACAACCCTTTGTTTATACCACTTCCCTTCTAGGGATTCATTAATAGGCCATCCAATAACTCTCTTAGTTTTGTGTCACTTGGAATACAAGGCTACTTTCAAGGAGTTATATGAACCCACTAGGCCAACACACAGGGACACCTATTCCCATTAATTCTCTCAGTCAAGGAGAAATGTTCCATAGGCCTAAAAACCTACTTTTTGAACCCAAACCACCAAGGGTTTATAGGGTTATAGGCCTGAAAACCTACTTCTTCACACCCAAAACACCAAGTATTTACAAGGTTATGGCTCCAATATTTTCTCCAGCTCGCTCATGAACAGAGAACGTTGTCCTACTCCACAACCAATAGTCATTCCCTTGAATGACCAAGCACCCCCTCAACACCCTAAGCCCAAGGATTAAGTATGCATGTAAACAACATGAAAAGTGGCACAAGAGTAACCACTTTCTCTCTCTTGGGAACTCACCCCACCTCTAAGGACTTAAGATAAAATGTAAGCATAACATAAAACTAGGATTGAACATTTTAAGGAATATTTTACGATATTCCTTGGCTTACCCCCTAGCTTAAGCCCCTCTCATAATTCCCTTGTCCCCCTTTCCCTCTCATGGATTCTTAACCTTCAATACTCTTTTCATACTAAGGTCTACAATAGTGATGTATTTTATTAATTGTGGTAGTTTGATTACAAAAGACAAAGCTTGGCTCACTGCCCACAACTTACAATCTCACTGGCCTCATGTCTCATAGACACCCTATCCTAAACATTTATTCATACAAGGCACTATGGACCAATACAACCTGACTCACCAAACTATATAAACAGATATACATTTGTATACACAATTGTCAACTTGGGGTATTACATTTCCCTCCCCCTTATTTATGCATTGTCTTCAGTGCATTATATACAATGCTCATCCAAAAATTCTTCAAAAAAATCCAAAAAGATGTGGGTAATCTTCCTGCATGATGTCTTGATGCTCCCAAATAGCATCCTAGGGACTGTAACAGGTCCACTGGAACTTTACCAATCCTAT
>SNQJ01S0050935.1:46455-74408 GCA_010110895.2 Picea sitchensis
GAATAAGGACACGAGGAAATGGTGTGAGTACCATAAAATCCCTTGGCACAACACCGAAGAATGCCACTCCAAGGAGTCCCTTATGGCCAAACTGAAGGCTTCTGAGTCAGAGGCCGATTCTGATTCTAAATCAAATCCTAAAGAAGGGAAGAAGATTATCGATGTTGAACCTAGTGCCACTTTCACTACCACCAAATTCCGTCCAAGTGAACCAGAATAACAAGAGGAAGGGGAACACCTCTTTCACTCGCAGATGTGGGTAAAGGGGGCTCCGCTTCATTTAATTGTCGATAGAAGTATTCATAAGAACCTAATTTTAGTAGAAGTCGTCAAGCAACTGGACTTACCAATGACACCACACCCGCAACCCTACACCATCGGATGGCTTCATGAAGGAAGTGATATCCATGTCATTCAACAATGTCGTCTGCCCTACGACATCAAGAATTTCAAGGATGAGGTACTGTGTGATATTTATCCCCTTGAAGTTTGTGATTTTATTTTAGGACAGCCATATTTGTGGAAGTGTCATGTTGTGTACGAGTCTATACCCCACAATGTTATTATTACTTTGGGTAGACAATTGTACAAGATACCAGAGGTAGCGCTGCCTACTACTATTTCTTTAATCTCTGCTAAGCAATGCAATAAGTTCATCTCATAGACTAGGAAGTTTGTCTTGTTTTTGATCCATGCTCACAGTAAGAAGAAGGTCGCTGCCACATCTGTGGCCTCTACACAGAGCCTCTCTTTGCAGAAAAATAAAGTAGACGAGATCGTGGAAGAATACATAGACATCTTCTCCTCACCTACAGGGGTACCGAAACACTGCCAAGTTAATCATCCAATTGATCTGACCCCCGATGCACCTATACCTAATGGACCAGTCTATCTTCGCTCGCCAATGGAAAATGATGAAATTAGACGTAAAATCCAATATATTCTTCAAAAGGGGCACATCAGATCCAACTCCTCCCCTTGCGGAAGCCTGATTGTATTGGTGCAGAAGAAAGATGGGACTTGGCGACTTTGCATTGATTACAGAGCCTTAAACAAAATCACAATCAGGAATCGATACCCCATTCCTAGGATTGATGACCTTCTTGACTGACACAAGGGGGAAAATTTATCCAACAATATTGACCTAAAGTCTGGCTGCCACCATGTTCCCATCAATCCAACTGATGTATGGACAACAACCTTCAAATCTAAAGAAGGTCTTTTCGAATGGCTAGTCATGCCCTTTGGCTTAACAAATGCACCAACCACTTTCATGAGGTTGATGGATGATGTATTAATACCCTTCACCAACTCCTTTTTGGTGGTATATTTGGATGACATACTCATATTCAACAAAACGTGGGAGGAACACATGTGGCATATTCAACAGGTTTTGAGCACTTTGCAACAACACAAGCTATATGCCAACTTGGAAAAATTCTCTTTTGGCATGAACATGGTTTAATAATTAGGCTACATTATTGATGAGGATGGGGTACATGTTGATCCAACTAAGATCCAAGTCATCTATGACTGGACAACCCTGACCACACTGAATGAGATTCAAATCTTCTTGGGACTAGCCAACTTCTACCGATGGTTCGTATTGGGATTCTTCCATATTACATGGGCCCTTAGCCAGGTGACCAAGGGTGGTTGTAGGGCCAAGATAGTGTGGTGGAAGGAACAAAAATGAGAATTCTATGATCTAAAGAATTGCTTGTTCTCAGCTCCAGTACTCTCCTTGCTCGATCTACAACAACCGTTCGATATTGAGACGGATGCATCTGACTATGTTGTGGGCGCAATTCTCACTCAACAAAGTCATCCAGTGGAATACCATAGTGAAACACTCTCAGATACTATCCAAAAATATCCCAACTATGATAAGGAAATGTATTCCATTATACAAGCTTGTCATCAATGGAAACATTACATTCTGGGAAAAGAGACGATCATCCACACTGATCAAAATCCTCTACAGTTCATAGAGACACAAAGGAAATTGCAAAATGACTGCCATCAGAAGTGGTCCACCTACCTACAACAGTTCCATCTCAACATCAAGTATAAGAAAGGTATCTCAAATCATGTCGTTGACTCCCTTAGTCGACCTCCAGTGGCTGCACTCACCACTATGCTCCATTCCTATGGACATGAAGCATCTCAGTGGCCCCAAATTTATCAGCAAGATTCAGACTTCACCACCACCTATCAGTTATTGGGTACAGGCGCAACTGTCACTGATTTTCACATTTAGGATGGACTCTTATGCCACCCAAGCCATCTCTACGTTCCTACAAGCGAGCGTGCAAAGCTTATTTGGGAAGCCCACTACAGTCGAATGGCAGGACATTTTGGCGTGGAGAAAACTATGGCCGTTCTTCAGAAAACAAATTATTGGCCAAAACTTTGATAGGATGTCAGCTAGTATATTAGATCTTTCATTGTTTGTGCCATTCCCAAGCCAACCGTCAATTATCAAGGCTTATACACCCCTCTTCCTAATCCTGAGAAGACTTGGGAAACCATATCAATGGATTATATGTCGGGCCTTCCATCCAACAAGCAAGGGAATGACTGCATATTTGTGGTCATTGATTGGTTTTCGAGGATGGCCATCCTCACAACCTGCAAGAAGAATATCACAACGATGTACATTGCCAAGCTCTTCTTCGAACGAGTGTGGGTCCACTTTGGGATACCACAAACCATCATCTTCGACTGGGACAACAGGTTCCTCAACACATTTTGGTCGAGTCTCTGGTCACTGCTGGACACCAAGCTCAGAAAATCCACTGCTTTCCACCTCAAAACAAATGACCAAACAAAGGTCCTCAATCGGATGATTGTGCACATCCTACACATGTACAATTCTAAGAATCCCCATACATGGGATGAGAGTCTCGCCTATTTTCAACACAATTACAATAGGACTCTCCATAGCTCCATCGACCATATCCCATTTCAGGTGGGTCTAGGATTCCAACCTTTGGGACCCATTGATTTTTCACTTCCTCTTGCCACCACACAAATAGACTCTTGCCATGATCAGTCTGCGATTGCCAAAGATACCAGATTCATTGAGCGGATTCAACACATCCACCAACAGGTTGAGGAGATTTTTCAGAAATCCAATGCTAAGTAAAATAAGTGCCATGATCAACACAGGGTACCACACCAGTTTCAGGTGGGCGACAATGTCTGGTTACATTTGTAGAAGGAGCATCTCACCATCCCCCATCAGAATCTTCGACCGCTTCACTATGGGCCTTACACTATCACTAAGGCTGTGGGTAGCAATGCTTTTGAGCTAAACACTCCACCCTTCCTTGGCCTGCACCTAGTGTTCAATGTGGACCTCCTTCTTCTATACTTTCCACCATTATTGGACACCTCAGAGATATAAAAACAACTGACACCCACAGATCTCAACCCTGAATGCATGGAACAAGCATCCACTGATCAAATAGTGGACACACAAGTCAAGGGAACTCGCCAACAGAGGATTCGAGTTTTTCGAGTTGTCAAGGCAAGGCAACTGCTACACCAAGGAAAGTGGCTCACCTAGGGCCAAATCCAACATAAGTTTCCTCACCTGATGGGGGAACTCAATGTAATGGAGACCATTGCTTCCTAATGGGGGGGATTGATCCAAGTGGATATTGGTGGCCACCCACCTATTCCAATTGGCTCCTCTTGTCCATTTTTGTTCATAACGTTCTTATGTACTTCTTTGTAATTGTGGGTTCTACACTTCAAGGGATGTCTGAAGCCTCACACATCCTCCAAGTGTATACTGGTGGCCTCTCACATAATCCAACTAGCTTATTTTGTATGTTTTCATGTTAGCACATATTGTTGTACTTCCAGGGCCATTTTGGGGCGCTAAAAATTGTTTTTTTGGCTCGCCATAGTCAAAATGTAGATGTAGTCAGATTTTGACGACAAAATGTGTAGTTCTCTAAAATATCTTTCCAATGGGCTATCACGTGCCTAAAATTAAGGTTGTACACAAAAGTTATGACACTGGGAAGTTGAGGTACCAAGTTACACCAACTTACCCATAGGGGCCCACATGACTTTTGGCATTTCACCTTCTAGGGTTATGTTTTTGGATGTCTAGGGTTTTGGAATTCATGAGTAATATAAAAAAGGCCTCTAGAGCCTCATTGTATTGGATTCTTCTCAGAGGGATGCACGTATTAGCAACATCTCTTCTCATAGATAGCTACCACCATTCGAGCAAGTGTTTCAGTTCTGTAGTTTCAACCTATTTCATTATTCAACAGAAGATAGTGTTCACTGGATATCTGTGTTATTCTTCATATCTTTGTGTTTATTGTATTCAGTATGTTAATCGGTTCATTTTGCTCCTAAATCAGGATCATTGTATGTCCCTTGACATCCTTCAATGTCTCTCAAAGACATATAGTTCTTGTGTGTTGGTCACTAGGAGTGTCCACTAGCTCCTCTAACTTCTCCTCATGATTTGAGATATTCTCCTTTGTACTGGATAGAACTGTACTCTCTTCAACCTTTGGGGCCTCTTGTTCCTCACCACCTGTTGTGATCTCATAGGGCTTCCGAAAATCCAAGTCCTCAAACATGACATCTCGGCTAACCACAACATATCGTTGTTTTGGAATGTATATATAGTAGGACTTCAAAGTCTTGTTGTCTCCCACAAACATTCCCTTTATTCCTGAAGGTTTCAACTACATTCTCTTCTCATTAGGTACATGGATGTAGACTAGACATCTGAATATACTCAAATTCCCTATCTCAGATTTCACTCCTCGGGAGTCTTGTCCTTCAAGATAATATGAGGACTCATGTTATGAACATAAAATGCAGTGTTGAATGCTTCTTCCCAAATCATCATGGGTAGATCTCAGTCATGTAAAATTTCCTTGGAAACCTCAATTATGGTAAGGTTCTTCCTCGTGCAACCCCATTTTATTGTGGGTTGAAAGGCACCGTCAGCTCCCTCTTAATCCCTACTTCCTTATAGGAGTTCTTGAACTCATTGGATGTATACTCACCCTTGTTGTATAACCTCAAATCCTTGATCTTCTTCCCTATATTATTCTCTACTAGATCTTTGAACTCCCTAAATTGACTGAAGACTTCATCCTTGGTATTTATGAAGAAAATCCATGTCCTCCTGGAATAATCATCAATAAAGGTTGTGTAATACCAAAAACCAATCGAATATGGAACTAAAAATGGTCCACACACATATGAATGTACCAGGTCCAAGATATCCTTGGATATACTATCACTGTTTGGAAAAGCATCCTTGGCATTCTTTCCTAGTGCACAAACTTTTCATACTACGTGGTGTCCAGTTCCAAAATTTGGAAGGCTTGTAACCATATTCCTTAATAATGGCAATGCTTGGGGATGTAGGTGTCCCAATATCCTATGCCAAAGCTTGCATAGATTACCATTTTCATGCACCAAGGCATGAGTTGGATGACCTACCTACTTGTAGAGAATGCCATCACAACTCCCAATGACTTATGTTGAGTCAAGACTCAATCCCTTTGGCCAAGAAAGAACCTTCCCATCAACGAATTCCACTGCATACCCTCTAGCCTCCATGGTAGACATCGAGAGTAGGTTCTTCTTTAGTCCATGTGCATACAATACTTCACTCATGTTGAGGGTCTTTCTAGAATTTTGTTGAAACAAAGTAGTTCCAAATCCCTTGAATACATACTTGGAATTATCTCCAAACTCGAGTTGCAATTATGATTTCTTCTCTATTACACTAGTGAGTGAATTCTATGACCCTGTCATATGATGAGAAGCTTCACTATCCACCAAGAAAGTCTCCATGGTGACCTACCCGGACTAATAACAAGAACAAGAAAAACACTCTTCCAATGTTGTAGCTAATATGTGTCTCAATATGATCCCCTTCTCTTCAAATCCCAAGCTCTGATTCCATGTCAATTTTCACATGCAACTCTATGTGACTAATTTCAAACCTGAAAATTACTTCTTAATGATCTAATAGTAAACCCTAGCTATTATCACTGAAAATTTTCACATTGAAAATATTGACTGAAAAATATAGTAGTTGAAACAACAATATTAGAGATGAATCATCAACACATATGAGACAAAATTTATATTTTGTGACTTTATCAATATCATAAATTTTGAGGGAAAAAACAACCCTCCCAATCAATACAAATTCACCAAAATATGAGGACAACCTTGTCCTTCCAAAATAACAAAATATCGACAAAAATACACAAGACGAATCCCAAGTTATGAATCTGTCGTAGACCACCTGTATATCTTTTTGACTTCATATGTACTACTTCTAGCGTCATCTTGTACGAACCTGCTCCTACCCAAAAAAAATTGCATGTATGTATGTGATTCACCTTCCTGCAACCTGTGTACATACACCATTGTTCCCACTACAAGCTGCATATATGTGATTCACCTTCATGCAACTCACATACATATGCAATTGTTCTCTTTACAACTCACGTACATACATGATTCCCCCCACTGCAATTTGCATACAAGTACAAAAAACTTTGGCTTCCTTTGCACGTGAATCCTTCCTCACTTCCCACATTTGATCCAGAAACCCTAGGCCAAATTGCCTAGGTGCAAAAATCTCCTTGCCACAATTGCCATACTCCCTAGCACAAGTGTTTACTCACTTATGCTAACTGCATGATGCCACAAGATGATGATAATGTCACAATGAATTCTCTCCTTTATATACAAGTCTAATGAGTGAGTTTAGGATCCCTTCCTAAATTCAACAATTAATTATAATATTGTATTCCTCTTTGTGGGTGTGACACCCGATTACAAGCCCAAAAATCCGATCAACTTTCCCATGAGGCCCTGGCCTCATTCTAGGGCCAATTTTGTTGAAATGAAAGGCTAATCTAGTGCCAACGAATATTCCCACATGCCTAACACCTTGGACTCTTGTGGGAATACCTCCTGAAGTTACAAAATAAACAAGCCAAGGGTACTATATAGGTCCAGGTAAACACCAATGGACCAGTGACATCAGTAGTAATGTATGAAGTAGGCACATGTGGAGGCCATGTAGACCTGATGATGTCATCACAAGGAAATTCCCCCATAAAATTTGAAATGCCATAACTATCTACTAAGAGCTCATAATTGAGCAAATGAATAGGTAGAAGAAATCTAAGAAAGAAAAGGATCAATCTGTTCTCTCAAATTTAAGATATGGGTAACATATTTCATTAGCAAGGAAAAATAAGGCCTTTTGGTGGCCTTAAAGGATTGGAAATGGGGTGTAAATTTCCCATATTTGTAGTTCTATTTAATCTAACAGATGTTTCTATTGGTTATGTTAGCACTTTGTAAAAAATTTCTGGTTGATAGAAAAACGATAGAGGTAACTATTTCAACCTACTTTAGAGCTAAAGTACTAGACTATCCAACTCAAAGAGGGATCTCTTGTGTCACTTAATGTTTCTTTAGCAATCAGTGGCTAGATTTGGGTTTTTTTGGGTTTTTTTATAAAGTTGTTGGCTAAGAAGGGGAGGGACACTCAGGGCAATGGAGTCAAAATTTCTGAAAATGAATGAAAACATTGGCTGGCCAATAAAACTCTTTGGAGGATAAAGGCTAAATAAGGCAATGAATCTGAGTTGTAAATAATATTTGCAGAGTGTAAGAGGAAAGGAGAAAAACAAGTAACTGCATCAGAGCATTAATAAAATGATTTCTGAATTAGTTAGGAAGAAATACACATAGTTTAAATTGTTTCAGCCGAGAGCATCAAGGGATGAACTCTGGGCTTTTAACTGTCCAATTTAAACAGACGAAAATGTAAATGGAATTAAAGAACACATGAAATACAAACAACGAAGGAAGACAAAACTCATAACATAGCCATTAGAATATTTTCATAAACAGTTCAAAATGCTTCTGCATATGTATTCAATTCAGTCCCAGAAAAATTACAATAGAGTCCAAAACCACCAGAATTGTTCCCTTGCACTTCTACCCATCCCTTAATACACTCAGAACCTCTAATGCTTATACAATTCATGTTCCTTCAGTGTGCAACCGATTACAATAATTGAAATGAAACGTTACATCTTCTACAATGATTACAAATGATAGTTTTCAAAAAAATGTTTCATGATCCTTGCAGATTCCTCTGACGCTCTAGCTCCTTCCTTTGCCACGTTCTCTTTGAAATGTCTCTTATACCCTTTCAAATTTAATTCCATTTATCCATATTCTCATTTACTATTTGGGAATAATATATTTGAATAAAATAATTCTCAAATATTTTTCTATCCTGTAGAATTAAATTTCCTTAATTTAACTCATGCCCGTGGTTTTTAAAACCATGTCTTGTTTTTCCCAACTCACCATTTCACTTTGTAAAACCTTTTCACCATGTGGAGGAATCTCATTTATTAGAAATTCCATAATTGTTGTTGAAATGCACTCCTGGAAAAATGCCGCACATAAAACATATGATAAATGTTTGCATTTATTGTATCGGGCTTGGGCTGGAGTGATTTAATCCAAACTACTTTTACCCCCGATATGCACCACGTAAAACACGTGTCCAATCACCAAACCACTGATTTATTCCCTGGCCCGCCTTCACGTAATTAACCTCAACTCTACTTCAATGCCCGATATGTATGTGTACCCTCCATCCAACCTTTGACTTTTCCACATTATAAATTGAGATTCGTGCCCATGATTTGACGTGATTTTATAAATTAAATATTGGATTAAATATTAATATAAATATTTTAATATAAAAATATTTATATTAATAATAATAAACCTTTTTTCATTTTTCTAAGAAATTTGTGCCTATGAGGCTTAACACATGACTTTGTGGATAGGATGAGGGTGCTTAATAAAAGGAATATTTTTTATTTTCAACGGGAATATGAAAATAAGGGTAAAAAGGAATGAAGTGATGGAACTAAGGGATTTAGATAAGCATTAATGCTAGGTATAGATTTGGGATATTCACCAAATTTTTTATTCATGGAGGACATGAATATTTTGGATGATCAGTTGACTAAAGGATTTAGGTGATGGGAGTTTGATGGAGCTGGTGAAAAAGTTTGAAAAACTGAGTGGAAAAATAACACAAGGACAAGATGCTTTGGGAAAAATTAATACAAATTAGCAGGTGATAATAGATTACACATTGTGTAGACTGAAATTCATAGTTAGAATAGTTAAACATGAATATCTATGAGATAGAGTATACTCATGAAGATTAAGTTAGGGGACTGAATGTCAACCTGGGAGATGATGAGACTGAATCCAATGTGCACATTTCCTCAGAAACAATCCTCAAGGTTAGTCAACACATAATGAATCTAGGATGTCAGATACTTTGGGGAAAATACCAACACAACATCCCATTAAATGTCGGGGTTGTGAGGGAGATCACATGTACAGAGCCTACCCTCATAGAGGTGAAAGGAGGACTATGCAAAACATTCAAGAGGATGATACAATTGAAGATATGGGAAGAAGCATGCCAAGGATCTATGCAGTGTTGGAAAACAAGCAAGTTGAATTCCGGTGTCATATGATTGAAGTTGAAGGTAATATTAAGGATCAACCTATAGCCATTTTAATTATTTCAGGAGCCAACCATAGTTATATAGATCCTAACCTTGTCTAAATATTTCACTTTCAAAGAAGAAATAATGGGAAATCTTGGCTAGTTCAGTTAGCTATGGGAGGTAAATGAAGAATTAATGCATTAGTTCAGGACTATCCATTAGACATGAATGGACTTAGTACACAAGCATATTTAAATATCATTCCATTAGAATATTATGACTTCCTAATTGGTATGGATCAGTTGGAAAAACATCATGTTGTCCTACATAGTCACAATAAGGCATTTACTTGTCTTGATGAAGAAGAAAAATTGAGATTATTTCAATGCATTCGAAGAGCAGTGACAGTGAAAGAAATTTCAGATAGGAATCTAAAAAGAAGTGTTAGGAAGGGATGCAAAATTTATGCAGTTCACTTGGAAGAGGTAGAAAAGGATAAGGTGCTTAGTCTAGAAGAATTTGTTGTCATGGGAGAATTTGAATATGTTTTTGGCTGGCCAATAGAACTCTCTAGAGGATAAAGGATAAATAAGGCAATGAATCTGAGTTGTAAATAGTATTTGCAGAGTGTAAGAGGAAAGGGGAAAAACAAGTAACTGTATTAGAGCATTCATAAAACGATTTCTAAATTAGTTAGGAAGAAATACACAGTTTAAATTGTTTCAGCCGAGAGCATCAAGGGATGAATTATGGGCTTTTAACTATCCAATTTAAACAGATGAAAATGTAAATGGAATTAAAGAATACATGAAATACAAACAACGAAGGAAGACAAAACTCATATCATAACCATTAGAATATTTTCATAAACAGTTCAAAATTCTTCTGCATATGTATTCAATTCAGTCCCAGAAAATTTACAATAGAGTCCAGAACCACCAGAATTGTTCCCTTGCACTTTTGCCCATCCCTTAATACACTCAGAACCTCTAATACTTATAAAATTCAAGTTCCTTCAGTGTGAAACCGGTTACAATAACTGAAATGAAACATTACAACTTCTACAATGATTACAAATGACAGTTTTCAGAAAAAGCGTTTCATGATCCCTGCAGATTCCTCTGACACTCCAACTCCTTCCTCTACCACGTTCTCTTTGAAATGTCTCTTATACCCTTTCAAATTTAATTCCATTTATCTATATTCTCATTTACTATTTGGGAATAATATATTTGAATAAAATAATTCCTAAATATTTTTCTATCCTGTAGAATTAAATTTCCATAATTTAATTTATGCCAGTGGTTTTTAAAACCATGTCTTGTTTTTCCCAATTCACCATTTCACTCTGTAAAACCTTTTCACCGTGAGGAGGAATCTCATTTATTAGAAATTCCATAATTGTTGTTGAAATGAACTCCTGGAAAAATGCCACACATAAAACATATGATAAATGTTTGCATTTATTGTATCGGGCTTGGGCTGGAGTGGTTTAATCCAAACTACTTTTACCCTCGATATGCACCACGTAAAAACACATGTTAAATCACCAAACCATCGGTTTATTCCCCATCCCACCTTCACATAATTAACCTCAACGCTACTTCAATCCTGGATATGTATGTGCGCCCTCCATCCAACCTTTGACTTTTCCACATTATAAATTGAGATTCATGCCCATGATTTGACGTGATTCTATAAATTAAATATTGGATTAAATATTAATATAAATATTTTAATATAAAAATATTTATATTAATAATAATAAACCTTTTTTCTATTTTCTAAGAAATTTGTGCATATGAGGCTTAACACATGACTTTGTGGATAGGATAAGGGTGCTTAATAAAATGAATATTTTTTATTTTCAACGGGAATATGAAAATAAGGGTAAAAATGAATGAAGTGATGGAACTAAGGGATTTAGATAAGCATTAAGGCTAGGTATAGGTTTGGGATATTCGCCAAATTTTTTATTCATGGAGGACATGACTATTTTGGATGATCAGTTGAGTGAAGGATTTAGGTGATGGGAGCTTGACGGAGCTGGAGAAAAAGTTTGAAAATATGAGTGGAAAAATAACACAAGGACAAGATGCTTTGGGAAAAATTAATGCAAATTAGCAGGTGATAACAGATTACACATTGTGTAGACTCAAATTCATAGTTAGAATAGTTAAACATGAATATCTATGAGATAGAGTATACTCATGAAGATGAATTTAGGGGACTGAATGTCAGCCTAGGAGATGATGAGACTGAATCCAATGTGCACATTTCCTCAGAAACAATCCTCAATGATAGTCAACACATAATGAGTCTAGGATGTCAGATAATTTGGGGAAAATACCAACACAATATCCCATTAAATGTCGGGTTTGTGAGGGAGATCACCTGTACAGAGCCTTCCCTCATAGAGGTGAAAGGAGGACTATGCAAAAATTCAAGAGGATGATACAATTGAAGATATGGAAAGAAGCATGCCAAGGATCTATGCAGTGTTGGAAAACAAGCAAGTTGAATTTCAGTGTCATATGATTGAAGTTGAAGGTAAGATTAAGGATCAACCTATAGCCATTTTAATTGTTTCATGAGCCAACCATAGTTATATAGATCCTAACCTTGTCTAAATATTTCACTTGCAAAGAAGAAATAATGGGAAATCTTGGCTAGTTCAGATAGCTATGGGAGCTAAATGAAGAATGAATGCATTAGTTTAGGACTGTCCATTAGACATGAATGTACTTAGTACACAAGCATATTTAAATATCATTCCATTAGAATATTGTGGCTTCCTAATTGGTATGGATCGGTTCAAAAACCATCATGTTGTCCTACATCATCACAATAAGGCATTTAATTGTCTTGATGAAGAAGAAAACTTGAGATTAGTTCAATGCATTCGAAGAGAAATGACAAGGAGAGAAATTTCAGATAGGAATCTAAAAATAAGTGTTAGGAAGGGATGCAAAATTTATGCAGTTCACTTGGAGGAGGTAGAAAAGGATAAGGTGCTTAGTCTAGAAGAATTTGTAGTCATGGGAGAATTTGAATATGTTTTTGGAGAAATACGAGGGTTTCCACCTAAGAGGGAGCAACTCCATTATCCAAAACACCTTACAGGATGAGTACACCAGATCTTAAGGAATTGAGAATGCATCTTGATGAGTTTTTGAAGAAGGGGTACGTATTCCAAAGTGTTTCACCTTGGGGTGCCCCAATACTATTTGTAAAGAAGAAGGATGGAACCTTACAACTGTAAATTGATTTCGAGAAACTAAATAAGGTGACTGTGAAGAACAAGTATCCTTTGCCAAGGATATATGAACTTTTTGATAAATTGAAATATGCCAAGGTGTTTTCTAAGATTGACCTAAGGTCAAGCTACCATAAAGTACAGATCAAAGAAGAAGATATTAACAAGATGACCTTTAGAACAAGGTATGCACATTATGAATTTGTAATGGTGCCATTTGGGTTGTCAAATGCATCGATTGTATTCATGTGTTTGATTAATGGAATTTTCATAAAGTACTTGGATAAGTTTGACATTGTTTTTCTAAATGACATACTTATTTTCTTTGAGTCTGAAGAGGAACGTGAGAAACACTTAAGGATGGTGCTATAGGTGTTGAGGGAGCATAATCTTTATGAAAAGTTGAACAAGTGCTCATTTTATCAGAAGCAGATCCATTATTTGGGTCACATTATTTCAGAAGAGGGCATAACAGTGGAACCAGATACGATTAAGGTGATCAAAGAGTGGTTGGGCCCAAGGAATGTCACATAAATGAGGTCATTCATGGGACTTGTAGGATACCACATGAGATTTATAAAAGGGTTTTCAAATATTTCCCATCCTATAACTTCTTTGCAGAGGAAGGGTGTCAAATTTCAATGGACTCAAGAATGTGAAGATGGTTTTTTTCATTTTAAGGAATTGTTGTCAAAGTGCATAAGTGTTAAAGATTAATGATCCAAATGAATACTTTGTGGTGTACAATGATTATTGTAAAGAAGGACTGGGTGGTGCCCTTACCCATAATGGTCATGTTGTTTTTTTATGAGTCCCAAAAACTCAAGTTGCATAAATGGAACTATGCCACACATGATTTAGATATGGTAGTCATCATTCATGTGTTAAAAATGCGGAGGCACTACCTTTTGGGTAGGAAATTCAAACTGAGGATAGACCCAAGTGGTATGATGTATTTGTTTGAGAAATCAACTTTAAATGCCCGAAAGGTAAGAGTGTTGGAGTTCCTTAGTGAGTATGAATTTGATATAAAGCATATCAAAGGCAAGGAGAACATAGTGGATGATACACTCAACAACAAGGTGCAAAAATGCATGCTTCATCCATAAGAATTTATCTAGTTGATTTAAAGGACATAATTCTAGAAGTTGCAAAATCATATCAACAGTGTGTGAAAGAAAATGAGGCATTGCAACAAGGTAATATTCATCCTAAGTTTAAATATTATGCACTAAAAGGGGATGGAATCCTCACATGAGGTGAAAAGTATTGTGCTAAAGGAAATGCACAATTTTCCTTATGCTGGGTACCCAAGATATTAGAATACTATTGCAGTTGTTAGAGGCCAATATTTTTGGCTTGACATAAAGAAGGATGTGGCTAAGTATATATCCAAGTACATGGAGTGCCAAAAATTAAAGATGAGAACATACATCTAGTTGGATTGCTTCAACCATTGGCCATTCCTAAGAAGAAATGGGAAGTGGTGACAATGGATTTTATCACCAAGTTGTCCTGAACATTGAAGCAACATGATTCCATCATGGTGGTGGTGGATAAGCTAACCAAGGAAGCTCATTTTGTGCCAATGAAGCTCACACATAAGGAAGCAAATATTGCAGACATCCATATGAAGGAACATGATAGGCTTCATGGTGTGCCTAAGGAAATTGTTTCTGACAAAGATCCCAAATTCACATCAAACTTTTGGGAAGGTTTATTCGAAGGATTTTGGACAAATTTGATCTTTAGTACAACATATCATCTAGAGACAAATGGGAAGACATAAGGAATCAATCAAGTGATTGAAGATATGCCGAGTTTGCATGTGATGGAAAATACTTCTCAGTGGGAAGATGACATCCATTTGGTGGAGTTTGCAAACAACAATGGATATTAGACATCGTTAACGATGAGTCCATTTGAGGCACTTTATGGTAGAAAGTACAACACTCCAGTGAGATGGGATAACCCAGTAGACAGAGCAGTGGTTGGGCCTGATATGATCAAAGAAATGGAAGAGAAGATTGCCAAGATTAAGAAAATCTTGAAGGCTTCTCTAGACATGAAGAAAATTTATGATGATAAAGGCATAACACATAGATAGTTTAAAGTGGGTGATCACATGTTTTTGAAAGTAAAGGCTAAGAGATGTTCATTGAAGTTGGGTAACTATTCAAAATTGGTAGCATGTTACTATGGGCCATTTAAAATCTGAGAAAGGAATGGACCTGTTGCATATATGATAGAATTACCTACATCTATGCATGTGCATAACATTTTACATGCATCATTTCTTAAGAAATATGTAACTAATGCTAATCATGTAATTGATTAGACTATGATTCAAGTGGATCCAAAAGGAGACTTTCAAGTTCAACTTTTGTGCGTATTGGATAGGAAATTCAAGCTGCTCTAGAATAGAGAAATAGGATTGGTAAAGTTCCAGTGGACCTGTTACAGTCCCTAGGATGCTATTTGGGAGCATCAAGACATCATGCAGGAAGATTACCCACATCTTTTTGGATTTTTTTGAAGAATTTTTGGATGAGCATTGTATATAATGCACTGAAGACAATGCATAAATAAGGGGGAGGGAAATGTAATACCCCAAGTTGACAATTGTGTATACAAATGTATATCTGTTTATATAGTTTGGTGAGTCAGGTTGTATTGGTCCATAGTGCCTTGTATGAATAAATGTTTAGGATAGGGTGTCTATGAGACATGAGGCCAGTGAGATTGTAAGTTGTGGGCAGTGAGCCAAGCTTTGTCTTTTGTAATCAAACTACCACAATTAATAAAATACATCACTATTGTAGACCTTAGTATGAAAAGAGTATTGAAGGTTAAGAATCCATGAGAGGGAAAGGGGGACAAGGGAATTATGAGAGGGGCTTAAGCTAGGGGGTAAGCCAAGGAATATCGTAAAATATTCCTTAAAATGTTCAATCCTAGTTTTATGTTATGCTTACATTTTATCTTAAGTCCTTAGAGGTGGGGTGAGTTCCCAAGAGAGAGAAAGTGGTTACTCTTGTGCCACTTTTCATGTTGTTTACATGCATACTTAATCCTTGGGCTTAGGGTGTTGAGGGGGTGCTTGGTCATTCAAGGGAATGACTATTGGTTGTGGAGTAGGACAACGTTCTCTGTTCATGAGCGAGCTGGAGAAAATATTGGAGCCATAACCTTGTAAATACTTGGTGTTTTGGGTGTGAAGAAGTAGGTTTTCAGGCCTATAACCCTATAAACCCTTGGTGGTTTGGGTTCAAAAAGTAGGTTTTTAGGCCTATGGAACATTTCTCCTTGACTGAGAGAATTAATGGGAATAGGTGTCCCTGTGTGTTGGCCTAGTGGGTTCATATAACTCCTTGAAAGTAGCCTTGTATTCCAAGTGACACAAAACTAAGAGAGTTATTGGATGGCCTATTAATGAATCCCTAGAAGGGAAGTGGTATAAACAAAGGGTTGTGGAGAAACAAAGGCGTACACTTCTTGGGGTGGGGCAGGATGTGGGAAATGATAGGCTATGATGTGGAACTGTTGATGGAGTTGGTTTCATTAACACTATCTAGAGTTCTATGTTGTTAGACCTTAGTTGGGATTGGTGAGATTCCCTTTTCCCTAGTGGAGACATAGCCTTGGCTCAGGGGTGACCTGTTGTTGAAAGTGATGAATAATAATGTTTACGAATAGGAGGAATGTCAGAGGTATGCAACTAGTTGGTGCTTCTTTTAAATATAAGTGTTGTGTCTTGAATGCTTAATTGCTTGAACAATATGTTAATACTTCAATTGTGTTCAATGATTTAATTTTCATCTTGTATTGATGAATGCTTGGCATGTTTTATTATGCCTGCACATGAATTCTACATTGTTTGTTTCCTTGTTGGACTACATAACTATATTGTATGTAGGGGAAATTGTACAACAATGATTACAGAACCTGATGGGATTGGTAGAGTAAGCTATTAGAGCATAATTTTGAGGTAGCATGTTTGAATTGGGCGGTCAGGGATGCTACATTGTGGTATCAGAGGGAATTTTTTTGTGTCCTGGCTCAGGCTAGGATTGCAGACATTACATTAAGAATTCCCATATGATGATAGGATTTAACCATTTTTCATTATTTGGAAATCAATGGTGTATCCATTTCCCTTATTTCAGAATGCCAATAGGAAGCAATCCCTTCCAAAGTTCTCAGAATCCCATACATGGAACCTTTTATTTGTAATGTATGTTGGTAGGGGGGAACCCTTTCCAATATTTTGGAATCATGATGGGTGAAGGTTTTCCTCCTTATGACCAGGGAAATTAGAGTTATAATCAAAACCCTACTCAACCTACAAACACTTCTTGGAAACTTGGTGCCAACAACAATATATGATATTATTTTTTGAGTACTAATTGGGGCGTTGCAACCCTTGAAGTTGGAACTCTATGATATAATCGTGAATTTCCTTTTTGGAAAATTTAAACTTGCTAGATCTATTTAAAATCACTAATGATATGGTGCATCGTAACCAAAATTGGCCTATGGTATTGACCAAGCCTCCCTCAGATATTCCAAAGTTTGAATGGAAGGTTGGTGAAGACCTCAGAGATCATGTGGAAATGTTTCATTTATGGTGCTCCTCCAACTCGTTGATGGATGATTCTTTCAAATTGAGACTCTTTCAATGCATCCTCACTGGGATAGATGTGAAATGGATATTGAGCTCAAAGGAGCATCCCTTAGTAACTTTCATGACTTAGCTATGGTTTTATTGAAAGTTTCCAACTTGATATCCGATATGATGTTGGAACTAACCTCTTGTCTAATTTTACGTTAATAATGCTACCCATACCTTCGACTACATCCAAGAATGGTGAAAAAGGAATACAATGATAAAATATTAGATTCTTCCTGAGTTTCTTTTAGAATGGGTTCTGAAATATTTGTTACTATATATATCTAAATACGTCTCTCTTGCGGTAGTGATGATCAATGAAGAATAAATCTTCAAAGCCCAACAATTAGAACTGATTTACTCTTAGTTTGATGTTATGTATGAGATATTTCCAAATGCATCATGTTTTAGTACCGATCCTTTGAATCCAAATCTTGGACCCCATGTCGATGGTGTGGTAGGTTTTGTAGATAAAACCACCAAAAGTTTGGTTACAAACCAGATGAAGGAGATGTCCAGTCATCTTACCATGTCCAGTCAAGCTCATGCTTCAACCTTTCCCCCACTCCAAGCATCCGATGTGCATGCTGTACAATTGAGGAATGCGAAGGGTAACAAACAACCCATAGGAAAGAAGGAAAAAAATGCTAATAAGAATGGAGGCATGGGTAATAATAATGTGAACACACCTGATAATAATGCCGGTGGGAAAAGAAGGAGAAAAATAAAGTTAAGTTTCCCTGTAAGTTATGCAAAGATGATCATCTAATGCACCAATGCCCCAAACTTGAAGAGGCTCAATGTTTGTTGGTGCAACAAAAACCTACTATGTTAATTAATCCTTTTACCCAAGGTTAACATATGGCTATGGGCACTTCAAGTAAGACTATAATTTCGCAAGGGGGAAACTAGGGGCATCCTTGCATGATACTAATTCGTGGAGTGTATACATTGTGGATCTGAGATACACCTTTCGATCATAGCTCACAGTTACGAGAAAAATGAGTCCACCTCTAAGGAAAATGAATCCCCTGAACCGCAAAATGCTTTGCATATAGAGAAACCCATAGGAGACACAATGACACACATACCCAAGGGTGTGTTAAAGTAGTCGTCGCACAACCCTAATTCCCAGGCTTCTTAATACTACTCAATTATAGAAGAATTAGTTGAGGCACCATGCGATATGTTGGCCTTGGAAGTACTCTAGAGTTACTCAACACAACTTAGTACATTGATTTTGGATACCAGAGCTATTGATTCCTCTTGTTCTTAGGTGATAACGTTTGACACTTCTAATGTCAAGTATTGAATTCCTTACCATGTCGCTTTTCAAATACAAGTAGTGCATAACAAAAAAACCATGTTTAGAAAGGTCATGGATGATGGTGCTTCAAAATGTGTCATATCATTGTTATGTTGGTGAGCCATCAACTTCCCTGAGCTTGCCTCATATCCCACCTTGTTAACAACGTTTGAAGAACATTCATTTATGCCCCGTGGGATTATTTCCTCCTTTCTTGTCCAGTTAGGAGGGAAAATCATTTCCATTGAAGTTGAAGTAGTTGACACTCCCATCGATTACAATGTTTTATTGGAACATATGGGTGAAAGCGCAAAGTTGGGAAATAATTTTTTGAGAATTGGGTCCTTTTGGGTTATGATTTCCAATTTCTCGGTCAAGAAAAAAGTCAACATATTTTCTCGCCCGAGAGTTGTAATATTTTTCAGACGAGAATTTAACCAAGGATAAACTTTTCTCGGTCGAGAGTTTACCTGTAGTTAAAAAATTTTTGGCCGATAAATTTCCAGTTTCTCGGCCAAGAGTATGATTAAATTTTTGGTATGAAACTTTTAGATACGTCTCTCGGTCGAGAGTTTATATTATTTTTAAACTCTCGGTCGAGAGTTTTTTTTTTATATATAAACCACATACCAGCCCCGCGAGTCTGTATTTTTCATCGCTGAAAGCCTTGTGCCCATCACACTCCTGAAACCCTCCCAACACACTCTTGAAGCCGAATTGGTAAAAAATATTCGAAAATTCGCCATTCAAAAATTTCCTCATTCATCATTCTTCATGGTGGGGAGCATTGGAAAACATGTAGTAATTGTTGAGGTTCAAGCTTCACGACGACGAGCACTAGTGCAAGATTCCATTTTCTGGCTCCATTTGCATTGTCCACGGGGTCCATTTCCACTATCCACTATCCCCTGGTCCACCATAAATAGGTTAGTTAAAGTTTTTTGACTCTTCTCTCTCTGAATTCAACTGTGAGAAACATGGGGTACTATTCTATGATATATATTATATAATGCTTCTTGTGTAATTTTGAAACTTATCCTCTTCGAAGTTCATATTAGGTGTGATGACAGATGTAGGGATGATTGTTTCCTTAATGCAATTACCCTAGGTTTGAGTGCAATTATATTAAGCATTCCAAGGTTCTAAATGTAATACAAATGCATATATAATATACATCGTTCTGGAACAAAATGTCCTATTTAATCTTGCGTCCTAGATCCAATGGAGATTAGGCCCCTTTTCAAGGGTTCATATTAGCTTCAGTGGTACGCGGAAGCCCTACTGAGATCTTTTCTTGCTTCAAAAACTCATCAACTTGATAATTGTTTGAAATTTGTCATGGGCCATGTGACCAATTTGGTATTTTGGTAGTTGTTTTGTTATCTTTTCAAGGAAGCCCATAGTTTGATTTTTTTCATGATAGCTATGTCATCAATTTTGTAGTTGGGTAGTTGTATCCTTAATTAATATAATTTGTTGACATAAAATTTTAGTGAATCATGTTGAGAATGAAATGAAAAATTATATTAATATAAGATTGACAAAAAGAAAATCAAATTCCATTATTTAAAGAATGTTGAAAAACAATATATAATAGTTAAATTGGTAGTAACTATTTTTGAACGAGTTGTGGTTAGTAACTATTTTTTAACAAGTTGTGGTCGTTACATTAATTTGTAAAAGGTCCATAACAAGATGCTAACACTACATTTATCATATTGTAAAAGCCATAAAAGATGAAAAACTTTAGATACAAGAACTCTATCCTTAACATGGAGTTAGAGTCAAGTATGCACACTAAGTTGGATGAAGTCAACTCGTATAGAAAAGGGAATCCTTGTGAGGGCCATAGTTTTATTCTCATTTCTCTATCTTTGGTATTTCTTAGCTTGTTTGAAAGAGAATTTGTAGTTGAGTCCTAATCCTCTTCATAAGATATTAGTGTATCGAAAATGCATGGAAAGATCTTGAGAAATGTACGCAAAGTTCAAAACCCCAAAAATATAAATATGAGGACCATTTATGAGATGATCCTGAATGACATGCTAGATTAATCCTTCTCCCTTTAGTAGCTATGGTCTCCATTTTGTCAAGTTATTGTACCAGATGGTGGAATTTATGTTATATTTGGTTCTTGGTGAACCACTTTCTTTAGTGAAGGAACAATCCTACTTTGATAACCCAAAAAAGTTGTAGATTTTGTTTGTCAGTTCTCTTCAACTTGGTTTCTCTAATCTAATCCACCATAGCCTGCTCAATGCAATCAAATTTATGATATATAATGGTTAATTTCTCCCATATCCAAGGTGTCCAAGAAAAGTAGAAAGTATGGTCGACATAGATCCACAATAAAGACAAGGTGTAAGTCAAATAAGTTTTGGAAAAAACGTATTTATATTGACATCATTTATAAGATGACCTTGGATGACCACTTGGATCAAGCCTTATCAAATCATAATAAAAACTTAAAAATTTCATTATCTTATGACATAACCCCTAGTACACACAACTACATGACAAAGTAACATAAAGAAAATCCCTTAAAAATAAAAGGAATTATGTTCTAGCACAAACACAATATTAAGAAATGGTTGGCATTAATATAGCATCCAATGGAATATCATCATAATTGTTTGGGGCTATCTCTCAACCAATAACATGGGGTTCTCCCATGACCATAATTGGCTCTCAACCATCATTGGTTGGCTGAAGAGGATTGGTTACTTCAAAAGTGACCAAACCCAATATAAAAAATCAAACCAAAGGAGGAGGCAAACTAACTCTACATTCTCACCTTTCACGAACCTGTTAACCGACCCTATAACAAGTCCTTTCATTGCCACATTGTTAGTATGTTGATTGGGTAGGAGACATGTTAGGTGGATTTCTACTCATTTTGTAGGGGGACTCAACCCTAAACTCTCATAATTGTTGTAGATGAGCCATCTCCATTTGAATATCCCACAATTGCATTTTAATCTACAAAATCATGATTACATAAAGAAAAAACATTACCATATCATGTGAAAGATCAATAAAGTTATTTATTAATAAATATAACTTCATTATGTCTCTTACATGTTTCTTCCAAAAAACAAAAGAAGGAAACAATTTCAATATCAACAAACATTTAAACACACTAAAACTTTAAGGCCCAAGGAAAGCAATATTAGCAATCTCCTAACATGTGTGCCTTCTAGGTTATGGAAGTTGAGATGCTTAAGCCCATGCAAACTTAGTTGAAGAATAAACCATAAGAGATGTTAATTCATATATAGTGGGTACAACATGGATTCTAAAGTCTCGGGTTAATCACCAAATCACGTTAATCACCAAAGCAAGAAATATTTCTTAGATTCTAAGGTTCACTTCCATAGGCTTCATAGTTGAAAGATATATGTCTTTTTCTTAGATACAAGGCACCCGATTTTGTTTATAAAACCATCCATAATCATCATGGAAAAAACCACATGTAATTATCATGGTGGTATTTTATTTGGTGAAGGACTTGAAGTTGCCCCACTTGTACCCTGAAAAAAAAATAAAAGAGGATTGAAGGCCAAGATTGAGAACGAGGTCATATAGTAATCCAAGTGGCATAATTCCACTGTATGTATAAATGTACTTTCATATCTTCCAATAATATGAATTTTCCGAATGGAAATTTTATTTCGAAGGTATTTGTTTTTTAACTAAAACGGGTATTTTAATTGAAAATTGTGACTGGTTGGGTTGAGGCCTAATCAACCATCATTACATGGGAATAGTTTCCCGCTTAATATGTGTACAAAATTTCTCATTCTTACAATGATATGAGGAGAGATAAAACTCAAACTACGGGATGGGAATCTACTAGGGGTCTTCGTCATTTTTGTTTAGCACACCTAGGGGTAAGAGGCAACCTATATTTGCCTTTGTATCTGCTTCCTTGTTCGATCCTCGTAGGATATGGAAAAATCCAGAGGAGGAGAAATCTTGCAGTACTTGTCGAATCCTTAGTAGAGTCTTGTTGATCACTGGGTTGTTGGGATGATCATTCATATTTAAGATCTTAATCAGGATTTCAGAGTCTCCAAAGACTTGTATTTCTTTTTTTCCATTTTCTTGTGCTATTTGGAAACCTTTGAGTAGCCCGAGGATTTTAGTCTGGTTATTTTTTCTCTGTCCTAGACCCCAACTGAAGTTGTCTTTTCGAGATCCATCCGAGGAGTAAATCACTCCGCCTTCTCCTATGTTCCCTGGGTTTCCTTTGGAGGCTCCATCGAAAAATACTAAGGCTATGCATTACCTCCTCCACCAATCTTGAAAGACCGCATCCTTGTCTTGCAGACACCAACCTGGAGTGAGATAGGGGCGAGCAAAGATTTGTTTTCTATCTCAGTAGATGAAAGTACCAATCCATTTCTTTTCTGTAGGAAGGAGAATTTTTTCATTCTTGAAGGAGTAGTTTGCCACTGTTTCGAGAAGTAGAGATTTTTCTTTCACAACTACCGAAGGGGGGGAAGGAAACATATTGTTGAAAATTTGATTGTTTCTGGCCAGCCATAGTTTCCAACAAATGTATTTGGGGATGGCCTACAAAATTCTTTTCCAGTTTGGACTTCTTTGTATCTCTTGAGGGTAGTGTGCCTTCTAAGAGGAAAATAAATTTACCACTCAGATCTGATACGGAGCTGTGACATTGAGGCCTTGGAGAGAGATATTCCATACTTCTTGAGAAAAATAACAATCCACAAAAAGATGATTCGTTGTCTCTGGGGAATTACAACACATAGGGCATCTGTGGGGGCCAGTGATGCCTCTTTTTGTTAGATTTTCACCTTCCAAAATTTTCCTGTGCATTAGAACCCAACATAAGAAGTTTACTTTCGATAGTCCTAGGGGATCCCAGACCTATTTCCATAGAATTGTTGACTCAATCAGAACTTGGGGGGTTTGAAGTGAAACGTATCCTTGAGCTACGGAATAAAAGCCAGACTTGTCCCATCCCCATTTATCTGGCAAGAGGAGATGGACTAGAGCTGAATCTGTCAACACTACCAGGAGGATCGATTTCTTCATTTGCAAGTGTTCTGGAACGCCTGGGAGGTCCCATTCTTTAAATCTTCCTGACACGTCCCACGCAGAGATGTCTTCGAGTTTGATAAATCTGCATTGGGAGAGCCACTCGCGAATTCCTTTAAGTTCGTCTGAGGCTTTGAGGGGCGCATTTCCCATGATGTTGTCTTGCCACAACATTATGTTTTTCCCATTCCCTGGGATTCAGTAGATGTTCTTTTGGAAGGAGGCTAAGCCACAATGACAGAGGTTCCAAATCTGAGTGCCTTTGGGGGTTCTTTCTCCTTGGATATTTCTTAGAGGGGCGCCATCAAGGTATTTCTTCCTTAAAAGATTGCTTACAGGATGCCTTCGATTTGCATATAGGTTCCAAAGTATTTCCCCCCCCCCCCAAGAGACATATTTGCAAGATTGAGGTCTCTTACCTGTAAGACACCATCAGAATGAGGGCGTTTTTCCGTATCCCAATTGACCAGGTGGTATTTTTTTTATTACCTTTACCTCCTCGCCAGAGGAAGTCTATGATCACCTTTGTAATTTGTGACATGATCGCCTTTGGAGCAAGAAGGAAGGAGGCCTGATAGATTGGTAAGGAGGACAAGATCGATTTTATGAGGGTTAGCTTCCTTGCATTTGTGAGCCACTGTCCACCCCAGGCTGTGATTTTTTCTTTGAATTTGTTTATGATTTCTGTCCACAACGAAGACTTGTTGGGCCCAGAGTTAAGGGGAGTCCAAGATACTTTATTTTTTCCCATGAAGCATAGCTAGAGAACCCCGGGTATTCGGAAATTCTCTAAATTGTTTGATAACCTGCATTCTAGCCATACACTGCACTTTTCCTTTTATTGATGAGCGCTCTGGAGATACTGCAGAAGCCTTGAAGAATTTTGCTGAATTTTTTTGCAATCTTTATGGAAACTCCTCCCAGCATGAGGGAATCATCTGCAAAGAGGGCATGATTGATTGGATCAAGGCCCTTCGTCAGTCTAATGCCTGGGACTAAGCCTATATTCTTTTCAGCTGTTAACTTCCTACTTAATGTGTCTCCCATCAAGATGTACATGAAGGGGGAAAGAGGGAAGCCTTGCCTTAATCCCCTTGAAGCTTGAAAGTAATTTGTTGGTCTTCCATTGACTAGGGAGGCTAGCCAGGGATTTTCAGTGCAAGATTTGATCAATTGGACAAAATCAAAGCAGAAACCAAAATAAAGAAGGACTTTGTAAAGGAAGGAGAGGTTTACCCTGTTGAAATCATTTTCCATGTCGAGTTTTATCAGCATCCCTTGCTCTTGCCACTGGTGACTGGAGTGCATGGCTTCTTGAACCTGTATTACATTGTCGAGAATATGTTTTCCTTTGACAAAACCAACTTGCATGGGGGGAATAAGGTTTTCTAGTAGAGGATTTATTCTGTTTGCCAAGAGTTTGGACATAATTTTGTAGGAAGCGTTGCAGAGTGAGATGGGCCTGAATCTTTTGAAGGAGCTCGGGTTAACTTTTTTGGGAATTAAATCTAGGAAGGTGGAGTTGGTGTTGCCCCCTACCTTGGCTCTTTTATGGAAATATTTGATCATCTTTTGCAGGTCAATCTTGATTATATCCCAACAATCTCTATAAAATTGGATTGAGAAACCATCTGGCCCCGAGGCTTTGTCGGGCTCCATGGACCAAATGACATTGCAGATTTCTTCTTTAGTAAACAACTTCATGAGATCCGCGTTGTCATCCCTTCTTACTAGAGAGGGAATGTGTGAGAGGTAGTCTAAGTTAGTCTCTTCACAACCATAATATTCTTCCTGATATAGGCTCTAAAAGTGTTTTTCTGCTGCCTCTTTGAGTTGTTCAAAACCCTTGTGTATCGTTCCATCTAAGGACATAATTTCATAAATGTGGTTATGGGAGAGGCGGGCTCTGAACTACTTTTGAAAGTAGGAAGTGTTGTGGTCTCCAAATTTTAGCCACAAGTTTCGAGACTTGATCCTCCAATATTCTTCTTCTTGTCGAAATGCACGGGAAGTTTTGTTCTGGGCAACTTGTTCTTTCTCTAGATTTGTTTTAAAGATGGAATTGGACTCCATTTTCACTTTCAAGTCTAATAGCTAGTGGAATGCATCTTGTCTGAGGCTAAGGGGGTTGATGATGTGTTTTTTAACCCAATCTTTCAGTGCATGTTTTGTTGCCTTTAATTTCTTCTCCCACACAATGCTTGGAGACCCTGAGACAGGAGAGGACCAAGCAGATTGAACAGTTTCTAGGAAGACCTCCTTATCTATCCAAAGGGGGCTGAGCCAGAAAGGAATTGGGCCCATATTTTCTTTTTCTTCCATATTCAAGAGGATAGGTTTGTGATCAGAAGTCAGTTTTGGGAGAATCTTGGTAGAGATTATCCTTCTTTCTTGTAGGAACGAGCTCTGGATTAAGAATCTATCCAAGCATGCAGAGATGTGATAAGCCCCTAATCTGTTATTTCTCCAGGTTTAAAGTCCTTTCGAAGGCTTGAAATCAAGGAGGTCCCACTGATGGACTAGCTCCTCGACGAAAGGGAGCATTTGGTCTCTGCCACTATTGCTTCCTCTCTTTTCTTTCAGATCAAATACTAAATTTAGATCTCTGACTAGAATTATTTTTGAGGGAGAGAAGATCTCTAAAAAATATGATAACAATTGCCAACAGTATTTATTTTCAGAGTACAGGACAGGTACATAAAGATTGAAGAGTGAAAGAAAAATCTTACTTGAAGTGTGTCGGAGTTTAGTGAAAATCCAGTGTTGGGTCTCGAAAGAATTTTGTAAATGAAACTTGTCCTTCACCAATAAGGTTGTGAGGCCACCTGAGGAACCTCTTGCACTGATGGATTTCCCAAAACTTTTCTTCCATTTCTGATTGTTGATTTCAAGAAGGGTGTCCCCTTCAATTTTTGTCTCTTGGAGTAGGAAGATCTCGGGAGGGTCGATTTTCAATAGGTCTTTGACTGCTTTGGCCTTCGATGGATTCCCCAAGCCTCTGCAGTTCCAAGAGACTATACACATTATTTTTTGGGGTTGGAGTGGGTAGGCCCTCCCTTGGGGGGCCTTGTTCTAGTATTTCTTCCAGTGGACATCTCAATGGTGGATTGGATTCCTTTCATTTTTTGCCTCTCCACTTCTTCTTCTCTTGCTTCTTTGTGAGATTTTCTCCCTGCTCTTTTTGAGGGTCTCTTGAAAGACTCATCCTTTGAAGATTCAGAGTTTTTCGGGGGTTTCTTTTTTATTATTTCTGCATAGGAAGGGGAGGAGGAGGTTCCAATTGGGGAACTGGATTGGGCTACCTTGCCATTGTTTTTTCCCACTCTGGGAGGAAGGGTTTGCTGCTCAAGTTCTTCAATCACTGGATCAGATATTTCTGAAGGGTTGTTGAGGATTTCAAAGGGGTTTTTAGGAGCCTCTGGGATTGGAGGGGTTGAGCTTCCTTCCCCATGAGCTTTCCCTGGAATAGGGGCGCCATGCCCTTTTGATGCCCCTTTCCCTTTGAATCTGTTGTTATTCTTTGACGGGGCTGCTTTCTTGACCTGTGTCCATTGTTCGCCTTTTGAGTTCCTCCCCTCTTCTTCTACCTTATTTTTTCAATGCCCGGCGAAGTGTCCGTAGCCATGGAAATAACTGCATTTGAATGGAAGTTGTTCGTAATCCAGTTCTTGGATGTGAGACTAGTCTGTGACCTTTAGTTGAATGGCTTCCAGGAGCCCCACCTCCATATCTACTTCGACGCATATTCTGGTGCAGGAATATTGATCCTTTCTGTATGCTGTGTTGATGTATTTTCCAAGAGTGTTCCCAATGGATTCCAGAGATTTCGGATTCCAGCAATGCAAGCGAAGATGGGGGAGGCGCACCCAGACCAGTATGACTGAGGGCACATCTTGTTTCGGATCAAAGTCTGGAGACCATTTGTTCAGGTACAAACCCTGAGGGCCCATAAAGTATGGTCCATTCCTGAATATGAGGTTTCTTTCCTCTGTGATTTCAAAGACAAATGCATAGAATCCCCTGCTGACGAGATGACTTTTGATGCCTTCTTTTAGAAGGGGGCTCCAGTTCCTCTGAACCCATGCATCT
>SNQJ01S0050936.1:0-18983 GCA_010110895.2 Picea sitchensis
TAGCATTTTCATCAAACTTTTCTTTAGTCTCACATGACTAGTTTTGGATTAGTCAACAACCCTAACTTGAAATAATCATAACTATGTACCTGTAATGAATAAAGATCTGAAAATAGTACACAATGTTCTTCAGTGTGTTTTATACAATTCCTCCAGGTGTCACTACTTGGAACTTCTCATAAAAGGATTTATAGAAAAAATGGCATACCTTGTTGAATTTTGGATTATTCTAGAGAGTGACCTTGTAGAGCATGCCCCGGATGGTATATTTGTTGAATCCATCTGAAAATGATACAAAAAATAATACAGACTGTACTCTAACCAACACATTTGGTATTACTGAATTTGGATCTATTATGAAGAAGTTATGACGTTTTACCCGAGACACCAGTTTTAGACTAGTTTTAGGACTAGTCACAAACCCTTTTCCATGGAGTGTAAATCCAAAAATACAATGACCCACAAGATGAATGTTTTACCACATATACTTGGATATGTTTCTTCAATGTTCTATCAATTTCACGGTCTGAATCATTCTAGAAAAAAAATTATTGCGAAAATGGTGAGATGACCTGTAAATAACATACCTTAGAAAGAATCATCAAAAGAATTTATCCTCCCATGAATTCCAACCTTGTTTTCTTCACCTTGCCTCTGAAATTTGACTTAGATATCCTTTGGCTACCTCTCTCACTTATAGATATTAAATATTCTCAAGTGTGATGAAAAATGAGAGATCCTTGCCTCTTGTTTATACTCTCCAAGTAGCTTCCTTAGAAGCATCTTCTAGGTCACTTAACTCACTTCTAGGTCACTTAACCCATTTCTACGTCACTTAATCTATTTCTAGGTCACACCTTAGAAAGAATCATCAAAAGAATTTATCCTCCCATGAATTATGACCCTCTTTTCTTCACATTCCTAAGTTCGAAATTTGACTCTAGATATCCCATACCCTCCTCATTTATAGATATTAAATATTCTCAAGTGTGATGAAATGAGAGATCCTTTGCTCTTTATTTATACCTCCAAGTAGCTTCCTTAGAAGCATCTCTAGGTCACTTTAACTCAATTTCTAGGTCACTTAACCCATTTCCCTACTGCCACTTAATCTATTTCTAGGTCACATAACCTATTTTCCTCATTTTTAGGTTAACCAATTATCATTTAAATATTCCTCCTTGACTTTATTACTCTTCTTACTCATTTAAATAAATAATTTGTTCTTTTCACCATACTTTGACTTATTTGACCTCTTTGGGGCTTCTAGATGACATATGAGGGTGTCTAACTGTAAGGCCATAACTCTAAACCGTGAGGATTTTTTTTGATTCTACATACCACTTAGAAATGGCATGACATGTGTTAAGAACCAAACATCAATATAGCATAGAAAACTTCAGGAAAGGTAATCAACTTGAAAAGATATAATTTCAGAGTAATAAGCCTCTTCGAGGGGGGCAACCTCCTTTTACCCCAGTAATTTAAATGTTCAAGTACAAGATGATTCAGTAAGAAAATGTCTCCCCTTGGTATATATAGAGACTAGGAGGTTTGTGAAATTTGGCCTAAAGCCGCCATAAATAAAATAACATTACTAATCTAAATCACAACTAATGGCCTAAAGTCGGCCATAAATAAAATAACATTACTAATCTAATATGCCCCAATTATGGTAGCCGAGTCAATATTAGGGCTTTCTAACATGCCCTCCCCTTGAGACAAGTGTTGTCCTGCAACGCTTGAGTAACTCCCTCGATGTTTCTGTGATAAAGACTCATCTTCCCAAGTGGAATCTTCAACTCCGTAGTTTCTCCATTTAATGAGATAATTCTAAAATGGATCTATTCCTTAGTCAAGGACTCTGTGGGGTCGGGTGATGGCTTCAGCTCCAATATCATTTTTCCTTCCTTCACAAGTTCTCGCAATATAGTTTCAGAACCGATCTTGTCATTTATAACTTTCTTTTAAGCATGAAACATGGAAAAACTAGGTGTACTCATGAAGATGCGGGCCTCCACCGTATGCCATAGTACCAATCTTTGCAAAACCTTATATGCAGTACTCTTCTTTGGGTGATACCTACGTCCTTCCTTTGGCTTGCTTTGAGGGACAATATATGGTTGTAGTCTTGCACACTCTTAACTCTACTTCAAAACTTCTTTCACTACTTATGTTGATCCGCTTGTTGTTTCCCATGCTGATTTTGTGCCATGGTCAGTTGTTGTCCTTTAAGATTTGGAGAACTGCTTGTTGATTCTCGATGTGATACTTTAACGCTAAACTTTAGATTTTTCTTTTTAGAGAAGAAGTGATGGAAATGAGGGTGGTATCCATAAAGTGCCAGTAAATGGTGCCATTTTTGTTGCAAGGTAGCAAAGTGTTATACCACCATTCCGCCAAGGGTAACCATTTGAACCATTGTGTTTTTGTTTATCGCACCCAAGATATCCTTCTAGATACTTGTTCACAATATCAATTTTCCCATCGATTGGAGTGGGATGCTGGGAGCAGGGATGAGCTTATGAGCCAATTGAGTACCCAAACAAGAAAATAATTCTCAGTCTTAAAGTGTCCAAAGTTGGAAGATGGATCTCTACTACTTACAATCTTTTGGGTCGCCATGTAGCTTTTTGAACTCGCTCTCCATGAACGCGTGTGGCTAACAATGTGACTAGCTTTGAAGGTGAGAGTACAAAGTGCGTACCGGTCAATCTATCAACAATAACCATGATGACACTCTTTCGTGACTTTTGTAACCTCAGATGAAATCCATGGAAACCTCCCAGCCAATGTGACTTGGGATGGATAATGGTTGTAAAGACCCGGGTCTTAATTGTTTCACCTTATTCTTTGTTGGCAAACCAAACATTCTCAGCCCACAAACCTTTGAACATCGGCTTTAAGGCCATCCCAAAAAAAATCCTTGACTCTATGGTAGGTTTTCAAAAATCCCGAAAGCCCTCCTATTGGAGAGGTGTGCAGCCCAATAGTACCTTTATTTGAGTTGGGAGTTCTTACAAATATACATCTTTGTACCATAGTAATTCATTTTTCCATGTAAATGTATCCGACATGCACCAATCCCGGCCGAACCTTCAAATGAGAGAGTCCACACTTTTCAGTTCTTCCATTCATCCCTTGCTTCTATTATCCAATCTGGGTTGGATGATTGAGATAGCAATGTAGAAAGCCCTCGACATCTTCATCCTTTCGTAAGAGTGCATCTACCACAACATTTTTTTTTTTTTTTTTTTTTTTTATATATGATTTCAAAATCATTACCCAAGATCTTGGTTACCCATTTTGTTGTTCTTCCAAGATAGCCCTTGTTCCAAGAAGTATTTAAGACTATCAAGGATCCTGTTTTGACCTTGAAGTGCCTTACCTATTAGGTAAGGACGCATTTCCTCTCAATGCATGTAGTATTGCCATCATTTCCTTCTATAAAATGGGTTTGTGTAAGTCTCTTCCCTTTATTCTGTCTTAATTAAAAGCTAGGGGCCCTCCTTCTTGTATTAGAACAACACGAATGCCATTTCCAGGCATCACATTCCACAATAAAGGTTTTTGGTGAAGTCTAGAGTGGTAAAGATAGGAGCTCTATACATCACCTTTTTAAGCTGTTCAAAAGATTTAGTTGCCTCGAGTCCATATGAAAATGCATCCTTCTTTAGTTAGTGTCGTTAGAGGTGTTTCTATTCTTCCATAACTCCGAACAAACTTTAAGGTAGTAATCCTCACAAACCCAAAAACTCTAAGATTTTTTACTGTTTTGGGAATCGGCCATCTATCATGGCCTTAATCTTGTTAGGGTCTACCTTGACACCTTCATGAGATACAATATGACCCAAATACTCTACCTCCTTTACTCCAAAGAAACATTTGGATGGTTTGGCATATAGTTGCTGCTCCTTTAGTAGTTGTAGCACCTGTCAACGGTTGTGATGATCCTCCCAAGACTTGCTATAGATTAGTATATCATCAAAAATACTAACACAAATTTTCAAGGAAGGGCTTGAAAATGGAATTACTCAACCCAATGTGGAAGGTGCATTTGTAAGGCCAAAAGGCATGACCAAAATTCCTTTATAATGGCCTTCATGAGTCTGAATGTTGTTTTGGATATCTTCTTTCCTTCATTCTGATCTAAGGATACCCTAACGGAGATCCAGTTTTGAGAAATAGATTGTTCCATGTAGTTCATCTAACACCATCAATCACAGGAATGGGAAACTTATCTCTTAATAGTGATCTTGTTGAGCTCTATAATCTGCACACATACTATGAGCTATCTTTCTTGAATACCATTACCATCGGTGAGGAGTAAGAACTTTCTTTGGCTAGGGTCTAATGATGCCTCTAACATTTCCTTCAACTACAAGGCCAATTTTCACTCTCTCAAGTATAAGGGTATCCTCAGATGGCCTCGATGTTAGAGGGAACACCTGTAAATTAGGTGAATTTCATGATCATGATTTCGAAGTTATGGGAGACCTTTGGGAGTTCTCTCAAATACTTTGGAATGCTTATCAATGATCCTTTTGAGATCTCGAGGAATGATAGCTTAGATGTTTGAACATCTAGTGAGCATATTTTGCACAATGCCTTGATGCCCCTTTTTCAATAATTTTGTCATGCCATTAGAGCTTATCACCCACTCTGGCTTCCCCTCAAGTGATGTTCTCAACTCAATTCTTTTCCTTCCAACAGCACTCTATGAAAAGTTCTTGAAAATTGTGCCACCTGCTCCTAATGATTGTAAATCCATTGGATTCCTAGTACAACATCTCGCACCTAAGGGTATACAAATCATTGGACTATTCAATACATATTCCCCATAGTAAGATTGATCTTATTATATAGGCAATTCGAGATCTTTACACTCTTACATGGAATGAAATTCCATGAGTACCTAATCAAATAGACTATTATTCTTTTCTTTTTGATGTAATCCCTTCGCATCTTGAGGGTTTGAGGAGTGCTAATTCCGTACCAATGCATTACAATTTATATCGTGAGTTAACTCTTCTTGTAATTTTAAAATTGCTTCAATGCTTTCATCTTGAGATGGTTCTCGCTCTTGTTCTTTCTCTCCTCTTCTACAATCTATGTAGAATAATTTCTTCCTCTCACCACACTTATGTCCCTTTTACATTCAGCACTTACTGGCCAAGCAAATTAAAGCATAAACCTTTTGCTTTTCTTCCACTAGAGTTGAGGTGTCAACCCGGTAGGTTGATGTGTTTTAGAGAAGGAGCATTGTTCTCTATAGATGTTATGGTCCTTCTTAGCAGCCATAGCCATATTTTTACTTTCAATATTTCCTGCCAATCTTAAATGCATTCTCCAAATGATTTAGTTCCTGTACAACCTCATGTTGAATGTTATCTTTAAGGTTCCCAAGGAATACATCAATCAAGTGCTCATCCGAATATCGGAGCACCTTTATATTCAATCTTTGGAAGTTTTCAATGTGCTCTGTGAATCGAACCCCTTTGCTTGAGATTTATCAATTACAAAGAAGGTGTTCCTTGTATCCCTCATAGTGTGATATCATTTCTTCCGTGGAAACTGTCCAAGTGACAAGGGATTTGCAAGAACAAAGCCATCGACATACCAAACAAACTGATTAGGTTCTAAATATAAAGAAGCACTGTGTACCTTTTGTGTGCATGTGGTACTATTATGGAGATCAAAGAATTGTCTGTCTCAAGTATCTATGTGATTGGGTCCCAAGCATCAAACTTCCTCATGTCAATCTTAGGGAACTTGGTTGGTCTTCAAACCAAAGTTGAGTTTCTCCATTCTTGATTCAATTCCTTCCTTGTGTCCACATCATCAATTTCATGGGATGCATTTTCAATTCTCGTGTGTCTTCCTCAAGAAATTTTCTCAATACTTCCATGATCTCCCCCTTTTAACCCATCTATCTTAGTGTCCATTGAATCCAACTTTAGTTTCCATTGAATCCATCTTAGTTTCCACTCAATCCATCTTAGCTTCCATTAAACCCATCTTATTTTAGAAGTTATTTATGTCCCTACGCATTCTTTCACCTTCATCAAGAGTCCAAGTAGGATTTTCCGAGGTTTATTTGTGTAGAAGTTCCCTTTTTTTTTTGGTGGCATGTTGGCCAACATCACTTTGAGTCTTGATTTTGAGGTGGTTCTCATAGACAATATTTATTCTATTATATCTCCCAAGTTTCGTCCTTCCTGGTATGAAACCCTTTCCTTTGTGGTAGTTCTCTCTGATATTTCTTCTCCACGCCACTGTGTCCCATCAAAATTGGATGCCAAGTGGAATTTACAGTAAAATCCCCACAACTTGCTTCATTTTGGTCTTCCAGGAGATCTCACTTGATAGAATGCCCTGCACAAAATAATTGATATCAAATTCTGAAACCTTGTACTCAAAATACTAACACCCATTCACTCCATCCAATGCAAACCAGTCCCACTCAATTTGGATACTCCAGCAAGAAGTTATACTTGTTTTTACCTTGAACACCTTCTGAGACTAGTCATAGCTAGTCGCATACCCTATCTTACACAGGGTGTATCTACAAATTTAAGATGACCCAGAAGATGAAATTTTTTTCCACAGATAAAATACTAATTTCTGTAAATTTTCTCCGAAGTTCAGGGTCTGGAAACGTTACAGAAAGTTTTATATAGTAAAAATTCCACAATGAATCATTTAAGGATGATTCTAGAACTCTATCTTGTACCCGGCTGCATCTCCGAACGTGTATAAGGCCTCAGAGCTGAATTTCAAACACAACTTACCTTGATCCGTCTTATAAAACCCTTTAAGCCGCTCCTCCTGACACATTGTAGAAAAAAAAAAAATTCCACTGTCCTCGTATGTAGCAATAAAACCCCAAGACCTTGAGCTCATACCATATGTTAAACCAAACATCAATATAGCATAGAAAACTCTGAAAGGTAATCAACGCCTTGAAAGATATATAATTTCAGATAATAAGCCCTCTGAGAAGTAAACCTCCTTTTACCCCACCAAATGTTCAAGTACAAGATGATTCAGTACTCGAAAATGTCTCCCTTTTGGCATATATAGGAGACTAGAGGTTTTACCGGTTTCAAAGTTTCCATTACAACAAAATAACATTACTAATCTAAATCACAAATCCACCCACTCAGTTTACATAAATAAAATAACATTACTAACTTAATATGCCCCACCATGGTAATGACAATATTAGGGCTTCTAACAACATGTACCATCCATATAGACTAATCTTGTTGGACATATTTTACTCCATTAAGGTTTTCATTGATGTCAACAAATTGATACTATGATGTGATGATAAGCTGTTAAGGATGAATTGTCATTGTTGATCTATCATAGATGAAATTGCTGGCTGATGTCAACGGGTATATCGTATATGTACCTCAAGCAAGTATGAATAGTTAAAATCCTCGTAAGGAAAAGAACATTGAAAGTATGCAAAGGATGAGAACAACATTATAGTATGACAAAAGAATAAAACCTCAAGGAAAGAGATCATCAGAGAAACAGTCATCGGATCGTATTGGAAAGACTCAAGTCGAGTAAACGTATCGTGAAAAGGCGGAGAATCCTCGCCACGGCCCCATCAAGAAATTGACGTATATTGATTATCTCATAATGGATGCTCAATATAAGGACCGTAGGCTTAAAGGGATCATTGAGGAATAATCAACATCAACGCCGTGGACGTATTGTGGGGAGTGAAAGGAGAATTAAACGAATCGTTAGTTCTAATCTTGCAATTTATCTAGATCGTTAGATATCATAAACACAAATATCAACCAATCGGTTGATCCAACAAAAGATCATATTGGTCTGGGATTAAGTCGTGACCATCTGATATGCAAGCTAGATCAATGAAAGGGATACAAATTAATCTTTGTAACAAATTGTAAAGTTCACTTCCCAGAAGTTGTGGTTCAACAATCCATACATCAATTGTCGATGGTCACCGGACAATAGATCCACGATTGGAATCGGCCCACTACCAACAAAAGGTTTCATTTACGTTAACTTGACGAGTCTTAAAATTGCAAGGTTGAAGATCCTATAATTCATCCTTGATTGTTGATCTTCTTCGAGAGTCTTCACAACCATTGGATCACTTTAAAGTGGAAATATAGGATAATCAAGAGATGATATCCAGACTTCGACAATTCAATCATTTCAACAATGGATCACATTATGGAAGGGATCATGGATAAGCAAGGAAAAGGACCGAATTCTAATATCCAATACCGACAAAACCCTGGATCATTCTAAGTGGAGGACAAGATAAGCTAGAAGAAGAGCTATTGGATTTAAACCAAGACAAAGCAACATCACATACAAATCGATCCGTTGATCAAATATCTTAATCAAACAAACATCATTCACTTCGATTCTAAATATGTGAGGAAGCTATGCTCCAGAAAAATCACTTCAACAGTTTCAGTTTGATATTTTAAATACCCGAAGTTCGGAGACCTGGAGAGCCGAAATAAATTATCGACCACCGGATCATCCAAAGTAAGCTTCCTCAACTATCTGATTCAAGAGGACATGCGGCAGACCACATCAACAATACGCAGGAGATATATGTTAGCAAACCACAACAAGGACATGTGATGCACTAGCAAAGCAAGGACACATGGGTACAAACCCAAATAAGGACAAGTGTCATTGAACAACATTTGTGCATGCACAACTGCGGATCAGTGACACGCGGCATAAACTCACCATGCCATCGCCATCAAGGGATGTAAGCAAGTTACATCACTTCGAGATTTACTTTGGGAGTTCTACCACCAACAAAATGACAAAATCAAGTCCCGGGTCCGGTTACCGGCACAAAGTCACAAAGCACCGGCGTCAAGGTCCTAATTCGCCAAGGGCCAAAAGTCATGAAGAATCAACGTCTGGTCCCTCGGCGATGAATTCTTGAAGTGGACACGAAGTTGTCCGGACCAAGAACACTTCGTGATCATTCTCCTTAACCATTGATCATAATGTAGTGGAAGGATAGCATAATTTGAATAACCAGAGTCCCGAAGTAAATGGTTCCCATCCATTTCAATGCTTGATTAAGTCCTAGCCGTCATATTAAGTAGTGAAAGGATAAGTGTAAGGATCATATCTAACCATTGATCTGGTTTAGGGAAATAAATTTGAACCGTCCGATCTATTCAGAAAAATATTCTTCTAATGCATTTGCAAGGTTCTAAGTCCCTAAGTCTCAAAGGACAAAGACCAAAGTCCGAGTAGTCGTTCATCATCGGGAGATTAAATCGTGACCATAGATTCTAATAAAGTAGAACGTGTTTGGCCTAGCATCTGGTTACAACCATCGGTCATATGGAATAAGATATTTAAAGGAAAAACATAATACGTCGCTAAAGTTGATAAGCCCATGGTTTTGTGTTATCGGTCACATGTAATGGTTTGAAGGAAGCGCCTCATACAGATTAATTCGACAGAGAGTTAACATAAGAACATTACAAGAGAATCGATAAGAGAACGAATATGATTTGTTGGTGAACCGAGAACACAACAAAAACATGAGTACAATCTAATGAGTCGATCCATGTCTTTGATCAACACATGAGGACAAACAAAACGATACATGGTCATGATTAAAAGAGAGTTAAATCATGAAAACATGAATAAAGAATAAAAAGGAAAAATGATATTAATTAAAGTTTAATATTATCATTTTAAATGAAAAGGTAGAATGGTTCAAATATCAAAAGACACAATGATTCAAATTCACACCAGTTAGAAGACTATATAAACAAGAAGGATTGGTCAGAAGACGTGTAGTTGAATTTGTTGAAGTATATATATTTATATATAATGGATTGAATGAAGGTTCATTCTATCAGGTTGGGGTTTGTTTACAAGTTGGGTTTTGTATGCGGATTGGATTCCTCACATCTCAGTTGGATCTGAGATCAACAAGATGGGACTTGTTATGAGGATTGGATTCCTTATTTCTCAGTTGGATCTAAGAACTACAAGCTGGGTCTTGTAACAGAGAGTTGGGTGTCTCATAATTGTATGAAGATGATATTCAAAGATTGATCTTATGTATTCATTCAATTTGTTTAATAAATAAAATATTTATTCTTATATATATTGATTGAGAAAATGAAATAAATATTTTTGGTTCAGTTAAATTCTGAAAAGTGGAAAATTGTCCATAAGTTTTGTGACACTGATGCACCCCCCCATCTCAGTGTCAAGTACCCAATTTCAACAAGTCTTACCTGCAAATATGTCAAAACCCATACCATTATCCATCAAACAAACTTGGGTTCTCCAACTTATCATGGCCATAACTCTCTAATTGTGAGGAGTTATGTGACATTCCACATACCATAGGAAATGGAATGACATGTACTGTCCATATAGAATAGTATTACCTTTATATATATTAAAACTCATACCATTATACATGAAACATCCTTGGGTCCATTACCGAAACCTTTGTGCTATCGGATTTTGTTCAAGGGTTGACATCAATCACTAAGCGTTGACATCAATCTACAATATCACTCTCCAATGGTTGAAATCAATGAAAACCAACTATCCATCAACCTAATCCAACTATCTGACAAAATTAGCATGCAGGATGAAAGGAAGGAAAAGCAATATGCTAGCAGAAAAAAAAAAGGAAAACAACTAGGATATATTAGGGTTTTAGGGATAAATGATTAGGGTTTTGAGCCCTAACTTTATGTATATATATAATGGGTTTGGGAAGAATAGGTTGTTGAGAGTAATATATTAGGTTATGTATGAGTGATAATCCTTTCTAGAGGTTCTGGAGAGGTTTTGGAGAGAGAGAGAGAGAGAGAGAGAGAGAGAGAGAGAGAGAGAGAGAGAGACATTGCAGAGTGGATAGGAAGGTCTGGATAGTATGATATGGTATATATATTGTAAGAATAGTGCACAGGCCTAAGATGGTGATTTCATGAAGTGTAATATAGGATCCATTCGTTGTGGACGTAGCCCAAGAATTGGGTGAACCACGTTAAAATTTGTCTCTATGTGTTGTGTTGACATGGTTTTTCATGGATGTTATGTTTATGCATGATTAGTATAGATTTGTTTACTATATGATTGATGCATAGTAATAATGAATGTTACAATGGGTTATTTATGTTTCAATCTATGTTATAAGGGTTCTTCGCAATAKATTTTGTTAACTAATCAAAGGATATGAATAAATACATTGTGCGGAGGGTGGATAAATAGTAATAGATATGATGATAGCCTCACATCCCCTTGCCMCTCTAGAAGATTGGTTCATGCAGCCCTAGTAGATACCTCRGGTGAGACTTCACTTGCATGCAATTGATGCCAAAAGGGCCAGTATCTGAAGGTTTTTTTTGGTTGAATAAACTGAACCTAGGGCYGTATAACCGCACGCCAACACCTACTCCAAGGAATGTATTTAAGGTAAGGAGCTTCCATGGTTTAACAAGTTTTTATAGAAAAYTTATAAGAAGTTTCAGTCAATTGTGTGATCCAATTGTGGAAACAATCAAGGAAAGAAAGMAACCATTTWAATGGACAAAAGAAACAGATAGAAATTTCAAATTGTTGAAGAAGGCCATTGAACAACCTGTTTTAGCTTTGCCATACTTTGGTAATTTTTTACAAGTTGAGACTAATGCTAGTGGGACTGTAATAGGATAAGTATTAAGTCAAGATCAAATACCAATTGCATATTTTAGTGAAAAGTTGAATGAGGATAAGCATAAGTATTCTTCTTATGATAAATAATTTTATGCAATTGTCCAAGCACTGAAGAAATGGAAACACAATCTCATGCCTAAAGAGTTTGTTCTATACATTGATAATCATGCATTACAATTCATAAGTAGTCAACCAAAATTGAATCAAACACATGATAAGTGGGTTGAATTTCTATATAATTTTACATTTTTGATTAAGCATACCAGTGGTAAGGAAAATAAATTTGTTGATGCATTGATTAGGATTAATTTGATTTTGCAAGAGTTTCAAGTCATCACTTTAATATTTGATGGAATGAAATACATGTATAAGGAAGATTCGGATTTCATATATGCTTATGTGGCCTATGAAAATCTAGTTTCCAACAATAGAATACAATGGTTGAGTTACATGATTAAATAAGGATTCATATTCAAGGATAGTAAACTATGTATACCAAGATGTTCCATGAGGGAAAATTTAATCAAGGAGAAACATAGTGGAGGACTGTTAGGACATTCTAGACAAGAAAATACCTTTGCGCAGATTAATTCTTTTTATTTTTGGCTAGGTATGCAGACTAATTTGAATTTTTTATTAGAAAAATGCATAATTTTTCAGCATGAAAAAGGGAGGGGTTAGAATGCAGGTTTATATCAGCCACTACCGATTCCAAACAAGCCATGGGATTCTGTGAGTATGGACTTTGTGTTAGGATTTCCAAGGACACAAATAGGTAATGACTCTATTTATGTTTTGGTTGATATATTCTCTAAAATGTCACATTTTATTGATTGTACAAACACTAGTGATGCAACAAAAATTGCAAATTTGTTCTTTAGAGAAGTGGTAAGACTGCATGGTTTTCCTAACAACATTGTTTCTGATAGATACACAATATTTGTGGGACATTTTTTGAGAAATTTATGGAATAAAATTGGTACTAATATTAGCTTTAGCTCAATATATCACCCAAAGACTGATGGGAAAACATAAGTAGTGAACAAAATTCTGGAAAATATTTTGAGAAGACTTGTGAGTGAGAATCCCAAGTAGTGGGATTAAGTGCTTACTCAATTTGAGTTTGAATATAATGATACACCTAATAGAAGCATAGGAATGATTCCATTTCATATCTTGTATGGAATGCATCCAAGAGGTGTATTTGAATTGAGGAATTTGGGAAAATAGGAAATCAAGAGTGTTGATGGTGAGGACTTTGCAGTAAGTATGCAGGAGCTATAGGAAAGAGTCAATAATAAGTTGTAGGATAGAAGAAACAAGTACAAACATAGGGAAACCATGAGAATAATATCAATGTAGTTTTAGGTTGGTGAGTTGGTAATGGCATACTTGAGAAAAGAGAGATTTCCTACAGTCACATATAACAAATTAAAGATTAAGAAAATCAAGCCATGTAAGATATTAAGAAAATTTTCTCTTAATGCTTATGAAATAGAACTTCCAAGAGACATTAGAATTTATCCAATATTTAATGTATCATATTTGTATTCTTTCAAAGGGATAGAGGATGTTTCAAAATATGAACATGTAAGTGATGAAGATCAAACCATTGGATGGAAAGAACAATTGCCTAAGGAAGTTTAGAAAGGGATTGAAGTAGTGTTGGATAAGAAAGTGGAAAAAAGAACCAGAGGTAAAGAATACTTCTAGTATTTGGTTAAATGGAAGAATTGGCCAGTGGAGGACGCTACTTGGATGGAAACAACATAAATTTCCAAGTATGGAACAAGTTTTGAAGATCTCATGAACAATGATTTTCTTCCCCGGGAGTCTGATGCAAGAGAATCTACCAGTAAATTTCGACATTGAAAGGGTCATAAACATTTACCAAAGGAGTTAGTTCCCTAATATTTTATTTATTTGTAATAGATAGATATTTATAGAATATATCTTAGCATGTATCTTCTATTGAATATTTTAGATAGGTATTGATTTGTTGTTGGTATTTAGGAAGAGTTTCTAGAATTAAGACGTGGTTGAGAAGGCTTGGGATTGTTAGTTGTGAGCTACCCGAGAGCTCAGAATATATTGCATGTCTTTGTAATTTATAAGAGAGTTAAAGTGTGTGGGAGGATTATGGGTTTTATAGTTTTGAGAGATCAAGAAGGAACTGAGCATTCTTATTGTAAATTTATTCCTTCCATCATCTTAATAAAATACTTGGGTTCATTAATTTATGTTCTCTACAAGTGGTTTGTAAAATATATATATATATATATCATGGTGTGAGTAGAGTGACAGGTGATTGCAATTGTAGGAGATCGAGCAATTATTGAAGTCCAATTGTGTGAGATCCATGAGTTTCATAGGTTCAGAAATCAATGAATGTGATTAGATTTGGGGTTGACATTGATTAGATCAAGGACTCATGTTAATCAACCCTAAGACCCATAAATTAAGAGTGTGCATGTTTTAGAGTCTTCCTACAAGAAATTCCTATCAAAGATCGACTTCAACGCTAGTAATCCGAGGGTGATATTCAATCATTCATCACATTAGATCTCAAGGAAGATATATCATCCATCGGAGCCTCCCACTCTGACAAATAATCTGTTTAAGAGTTAGGTTTTCTAAGTTTTGTCCCACAACTCAAATCTGACTACAATACCCCGATGATGAATCTGTACCATTCATCGGGGAGAAGGATTCACGATCGATATTGATCGCAGATAAAGTTTTTCCTTAGCTAGTTTGACTCTTAGATGTAATCTGAATCGTCCATTCAGTGACAATCAACGATGAGGATTTAATGGTAAATACCTCAGAAAAACAATTTCCATCATCTGTCGAAAAGAAAAACAACGACCATGATCTACTAGAGATTGACCCTCACATACATTCCAAGATTTAAATCAGACCTCCTATCGACAAGGAATCAATGATCATGATTAAAATATGATCAGAGAAGTATTTTAGAGTATCAAAGAATATTTCACTATGATACAACACTCCAACCACATGGAATATTATATGTCCATCCATTGAGAGGAGATCAACGACGATCATGGGTTTCAAAGATTTAAAACCCGCAAAGTTACCTTCAAATTTTCTACTGGTAACTGAATTCAATCCAAGGCTGCAAAGTAGAAATTTCCAATAGGGTAAAACAACAAGACTATGTTATGTGGGTTTATAGCCGAATATAACATCAATTTGTCCCTGGAGAGACTCATTGATTCCCCAGGTTCCTTCTTGCATCTCGAGGCTATATTTTGATAGTATGTCAACATCCAAGTTGTTTTCCCTGTAGACATGAGCAAATGTAATGTGAGAAAATGAATCTTGGCGGTTCTTGATATCATAAAACAATAGTTGCAGAATGGATTTTATTAACACAACTTCACCCTTTAACCATCTTATCACTATGAGAGAGTATTTGAGGACTTGTATTTGTGTGATTCCATTTTTTGTGGCTAGGATTAAAACCAGCTCAAGAGTTGTGAGTTCATTGTGCTTATTAGTGGACCATCTTGTTTTGGATTTGAAGCTAATGAAATGGTTTTTAGAGAGGAAAATAATACCCCCTTCTCCTCCATTGGATGGGTCTCCTTGAGATGATCCATAGAAGAAGGTCCAAGGGATTTGGGTGTTGATAGTTTTGGTAGAGCTCGAAACTCGCTAATGAGAAGTGAAAAACTAAGGGGAGGAACTTAAGATGTTGAGTCTTTTATAGTTTCAATGAAATGGAAAGGTGTCCTTATTATCAATTTTTTTTTAGCATTTGGATCATCACATTTTAGTGTTTCTTACTAGAAAAATTCCCCTGACCATGGTTAATGGAAAGGCCTTGAAATATTGTGTTTCCTTGTATTTGTTCCATTTTTTTAATGTTTCTTCAATTGTGCCCCCTTTCCATTTGGATTTAAGTCCTATAATACCTTCAACTTCCCTCCATAGTCATCGAGTGAAGGGATAGAAGAGGACGAGGTAAGAGTTTGTTTCCAAATTTGATTCACATAAGAAGCATATTTTAGGGCCTTGGTAGCTTCGGTTTTGAAGAATATCCTAGGTTAATGCTCTGTCATTTAAAAAAAATGCATATATATTTTTGTTTTTTCTAAGAATAGTATTTCTAAAGTGGTTTCCACCACCAAATCAAATATTGTTTGAAGCCTTCCAAGGTTAGCATTTTAAATCCAATTATGAGCACATATCCACCTGTGGGGTTTGTGAACCATAGGAGTTCATCCTCCTCTTCACTGATAAAAATAATACATTTCCCTAGGTCTTTTATATATAAATTCCAAGTCTCTCTTTAGTCCTCATTAAGATCCACATATCTCAATGTTAGCCATTGTTAATGCTTGGATTTTAAATCCTATCCTATTGGAATATGTTAAAGGAAATGATATCCCTTTGATCTAAGATTGTGGATGAGAGATTTAGACATCGTGTGATTGTTTTCACTTCCAATCCAAGGTTCAAGGATAATAATAATCATGTCCCTTTTTTAAGCCTTCCAAAGAGCCATTTCCCAATGATTGGGAATGCTTTAGTTGTGGCTTTCCAAATAATGGAGGAGTTCATGGATTTGTTTGGCGGGGTTGAGATCCAATATTTGTTATAAGGTTGAGATATTTGTATTTTATAGCTTTTTCCCATAGGCCTTGGCCCTATATGATCCTCTAGATTTTTTTGGCTAACTTGGGAAACATGTAACATTTTTTCCTCATTTTTTGTGTCACCTCGATTTTCATGTCCATTGTTGGGCGATTTTTCAGCACATGTTTTTTGCCGATGTTTTTCTATTTTTAGTTAAGGAATTAAGGTTCTTGAATAATCCAGATCATTGGGTTAGGGTTTTGGATGTCATTGGCTCCTATATGTATATTTTATTGTAAACAATGTATGATTGTGAATGAATGTTACACATTATATTTGTCACTCTTATGACCGTTAATGATATAAAACTATCCTTTGTCTTTAGAAGGATCAATAGCCTGAATTCCTGAAGAAAGAAAGGAGAAGCACTTTTACTAAGAGAAGAAATTGTATTTTCCTTTGTAAAAACCCTATTAAGGAAGATCGTCGCAGGCTGCACTATACGCAGGGTGTGGCGATGCCTGTTCACTGCACCTTTCTCTAAAGCTATATTGTGACATCGTCGCAGGCTGCACTATAGCTAGGGTGCGACTATTTCTGTACGTGGGAAAAATGATCATATTCTCAATGTTTATAGAAGGAGAAGCTTCTATGGTGAGGTGGCCTCCGATTGGTTTGGATGTTACTCTCTTTTCATATTTAGTGGGATCATACTAACCTCCTCACGTTATCCTCTTCAGCTTATAAAAGGAGAGGAGATCTCATGGAGAAAGTTAGCTCGATGAGGGTTTGAGTTGTTTTGTAGCTTGGATTCTTTGGAACTTGTATATTGTCTTTGAGATTTGCTTTGTCAAGATAGATTGTGAGTAGCTATCAGATCTACAATCTCAGAATCCATGGAGTAGAAGTGTGTGGGAAGCAAGGAACTATTGGAAGGAACCTGACAACATCAAGGCATCTGGTTGTATCTTTCTTCCACATTATTTAATACAGATATATTTTTATTTCCTATATGAATTTTATTTGTTCATATTGTATGATTCCTTGATCACGTACATAGTTTCATATCAAATAGACTCTATCATTCTTGTCTTCATTGGCTTGTGTTTCTTTGCATATATTTCTCCATAATGCTCATGATGGAGCTTGGATTGCATTAGCTAAGTCAGATCTTAAATATTTAAAAGGTATGTTCTAGATCCATTTCTCATTTGATAATCAAATGTAAGGAAAGAGTAGTGTAGTATCTTGTTTTGTTATAGTTTCGTAGTGAAGCTAGGGGGATTGATTTGTTTCTGCACTTAACAATTAGCCCAATAACAAAATTGGCAACCATACCGGGGAACAAATTATTTTCCCAGTTTGTCTTTTTTTCTTTCTTTGATTGCCTGGATTCTATTTTCTGAGTCACTAGGAGATCCAGAATGACTCTTTGATTGTTAAACTTCATTGGAAAAACCTTGATGCTTTTTAGTTTTTCCATTTTTTCCTTTAATCGTCACACTCTGCTTTGAGGGAAAGTGCGATGATCCAAGATCGACGCACCCTGCCTTTTTGACACAGTGCGGCAATGTCGCACTGTATTTTTTCTCTAGCCTGTGACGATCCAGGATCGTTACTCTGTGTTGGTCTTACAGCCTGCGATGATTTGGGAAATTTTTAGCGTTTGGTGTTTTTTCCTTACCCAAATCTGTGATAAGTGTTTGGGGTGATTTGTTGGGTCTGTTTACAGTCTGCTTGACAACTTTCAATATGATTTTAACCATATTTTCTTTTTTTTATCTTGTTTTCTTTTGAAATATTTGGTCTCTTTATTTGAGTGTCTTTAAGTAACAAAGCATTGCTTTTTTTTTCTTTAGAATTGTTTAGTAAAAGAACACTTATTTTTCTGAATAGTTCATGTTAAAAGATAAAATTTGTTTGGGTTGCTTTGTTTTATAGATATTTTCTATTACTTTTAGCTATATTTGAAAAAAAATAAAATTTATTGCTTTGCATTAGATCGGGGGCATCCTTGCATTTGAAGTAGCGAAATTGCATAGTTTTTGGCATTTTTTGGTCTTGAATTCTGAAAAAAAAATTGGGGGGCAAGAATCATGTATTGGTGTACAGTCTCTTTGGCTCATTCCTTGAAGATCTTGATATTGATGATTTTAATTAAATTTTTGGGACATTGTGCATCTAGGAATGATAAACGTTTTCTCCTTCTCGTAATATAACTTTCATCGAAGCGAAATATTTGCATTATCATTTCTTTGGATTGTTTAGAGTTAGTCAAAACGTCATTTAGTCCATGCCATTTTCCTCTTGAGTAACAATAGCCTTAAAATAAAGTGCTTATAAAAATTAATTAGACATTTTTATATTTTCTGGTAGAAAACCTACATTAGATTAGTTGTAGGGATTTGGAATAGGTGTGAAATATAACTTTCCAAAGCAGAAAACAAACATAGGATCTTGAGTTAGGGAGAGGTAAATCCATTTACTGCATTGTTTCCTAGGAAGCCCTTCTCACACAAAGATCAAACCTGAGGTCGCATTGAGACTGGCAGAGTTACTCACCCTGCTTTGTTTGTCTTGGTGTAGAGATTGTGTGTATTATGGGGGTCACTTGAAGGTATTCCCACAATGATGAGTGGAATCCTTTCAAGTTGATTTCAGGA
>SNQJ01S0050936.1:33189-60931 GCA_010110895.2 Picea sitchensis
CCTAGAAGGGCCAGTGAACAACACAGTAATCCAGGAGTTCACCAAACAATAGGCCACAACTAAGCAGCAAGTCAAAGTAACTGGGGCAAAGCTCGAGGCATTCAAAGCCTAACTGATCAGACCAGAGTGACTCGGGACAAGTCACAGGTGAGTGTTGGTGGCCTATTGGACCTTGACCAAGTTTTGGGAGTTTCGTGGTCATGTTTACCTATTCTGAGACTTCGAAATCATGTCGAAGGAGGAGCACAAGACTAAACAGAGATCATGGGATATCGGCCCCCTTTTGGGCCCCTTTTTGGGTTCTTGGGAATATGTAATGGGAATGGGATGTTGGCCCATGGGTTTACCCATGTTTAGGCCTATTTTGTATGTATAAATAGAAGGATAGGCAATGTAAGAAGGAGAGAATAGTGCATCTATGTGATGTGAATGTATGCTAATTGCAAGTAGAGTCTGTAAGTACTTTGTGCATGACTGTAAGAGACTTGCAGAGCTAAGTGTAGATCCTTTTAGCAGATTGTGGAGAGCTTAGTGTTGTAGCGCAAGGAAGAAGGATCTAGTGAGATGTGTAGATCTTATGTCCTGTGTGGAGTAAGGGTTTTTATGGATTTGTGCTTGTAACTGATTGACCGAAGAAAAATAAATAAGAAGAGTTGGTGGACGTAGCCCCAGGGTGGGGGTGAACCACGTAAACACTATGTTATGTGTTTTTTGCTTTGTCTTGATGTGTTCATATGTTATATGCTAAGTGCTCTGATATGTTTAGATAGATCTATTTATGCTTTTTTCTTATTATATGTGAGAATGTTAGATCTAATCTAGATAGTCATGCTTAGTTCTTTACATACTCATTATGATCCAATTGTGTATGCTAAGTACTTGAATACTATAGATTAATGTGAATGTTGCGAAGCTCTGTTGTATCAGCGAAGTGAATAGTGATTACATATTAAGGAATTGATGGTGCTAAGAGTTGTATTAAGTATTATAATCATAGATCCATGTCCCATCTAAGGTTGCAGACACTCGAGTCTTGCACCACCCCTGCCTCTATCTCAGGTGAGACTTCATCTGCTTCATAGGTGTTGCCGAAAGGGCCGGTAGTTAGGGATTTATGGTGCATTGTTGTAGCGTTGAAACCTGGGTCTTCCCCTGTGCCAACAAATGGTTTCGTTGTGGGGAAATAAAACAATAATTGTTGGGAATTGAGGAAGAAGAAGCTTTGTGAAAAAGACATGTGCCCTGGTGCACAGTATTTTACTTGATTTATAAATCTTTGTGCTAAAGAAAGAAGGTCATATCTAAAAGAAAGAAGCACAATCTAAAGAAAATAAGATCATATCTGAAGGAAAGAAGCAAGATCTAAACACTTGGTTCTCTAAGAACGATAAAATAAATAATTTCTTATCAAAAGAGATAAGATCTGCAAGCTTTGTGCTCTGATAAAGGTAAAAATAGCGAAAATTTTTCGATTTTTCGATTTGTGCTTTGTAGAAGTAAGATAAGTAGAATTTTTTGTTTCTAGAGTATGGATCTAGGTATGATTGATAAGATCTGTCCTAGATTGAAAACTAGGGTATTAATAGATAAAAGAAGGTTTGATATGAGTAGATATGATGAGACTAGTGAAAGATATGTTATACCAATGCATAGAAAGAATGTTTGGACTAACAAATGGATGCAAGATCCTAGAAAAAATTTACTACAGGTTAGCTCCTATGATCCTAGTGTGCAGTATAGAAGAGGTTGGTGATCATTTAAAAGAAAGAGAGGATTAACCCTCTATTACAGTTGTAGAAGACCGGGACATCTTGCTAAGGAATTCCCTAGTGGAAGACCTAGTTGTCTTTGTTGCAAAGCTCTAGACCGTGAAGTGTTGGATTTCCCCAGAATGATTTCCAAGATTGAAAGTATGAATGTAAGACAAGAAAACCCTAAGACAGATCCAAAAACTAAGGCTATAGAAGAACCCCAAAAAGAATCAGAGAAGGTATTACTACAGATGAAAGAAACCTTGGATGACCATCGACATGTTAGACTATCAAAGACCTTTAAAGACAAAGAGTTCCTTGAAGCAAGAATAGGGGACTTCGACATTGACTGTGTTCTAGATGATGAAACACAAGTGAATATCATGACAGAGATAACTTGGGAAGCTATATGAAGGCCTTCTATGATCCGCTCACTAGGAGGAATAGGGCTATTCAGAGGAAAACTAGTAAACTTGTGTGGGAGACTTGCTCATATACCTATGACTGTCAATGGAACTTCGACAGAAGAAGATTTTGAGATTATTCAATTTAATGAGAACCGCACGCCATTTACCATGTTAATAGGAAAACCTTGGATTGATAGAGATCAAGCCAAATGAAAAGAAGAAGAAGAAGTTTTGGAACAGAAGAAGCAAAAGTTAAAATATTTTATGACCAGAAGGATCGCACACTTGATTGAAGAACAGGAGAGTTGATCGAAGATGTTTAATGATAGTAACCCAGATGTCGAAGTTAAGAGAACACTAGATAATCCACAAAATATTGAATTACCTATCCCAGACAAAGAAGAAGTATTATCCAGGGACCCTAGGGAAAAATCTCAATAGCGTGAAGTGACTAAGACCATAGAAGACAAGAATCAGAATGGAAAAAGAACTACTGAGATGAAGCTCACTGGAAAAAGGCTCAATAGTTAAGAAACAAGAAGGATAAGACTGAAAAGTTACAGGAGGTTATGGAAGAGACCTCGCAGAAAGAAAAATTGCAGAATTGGAGCTTCGTCGGGATACCAGAACAACGACACATGGCACTTCACTAGGACGGAGCAATATAGCCATTGGGGCCGATATATCCATTCGAATCTCACTTAGAACGGGAAGAAAAACAATAAGGGTTCGTTATCATACCGTTGGGTCGGGCCATAATAGATCGAACAAGAGTTAATGGAAGCTCATACCTGTTGTAAGAGAACCATTGTCGAGTTACCTATTTATCCCATCGCACCATGCACCRAGAAWWYTTTTTCTAATTGAGAATTCCTGGATTACAAGTATCAACAGATCCTAAGGCAGCTAACATAGCCTTTCTTTGGGAAGGGAAACTCTGGAGGAATTCCAAAGCAATCATTGCACAAGGGGTTTGAGACAAATCCTTCACCATAGAGTAGTTCTAGGTAGTCCTTGCATTTATATTATGGGAAGCTTTCTTGAATGCACATTTTGGGATGTGTGTCATTGTTTCTCCCAACATCTTCTCAATCTGGAGAGGAAGAGGTGGATTTTTGGCTTATTTAACCTTCTCATAGGTGTTTGGCATTCCTTAGTGTTGTGTCCTATTTTCTATATCAATGCTACCTTTCATCATGTACACATTTGTGGATAAAGGATTACTTGAAGACGGAGGGGGTCCCTGGCTGCCCCCTTCCGGGATCGAAGAGGCTTAGGTTAAAGTTTTCCCATGTGGAAATGGGTTCATTAACACGACAGGTTGTTGTTGTGCAAATAACTTCTGGGCCTCCGCAAGTTGAGGGCACTGGTGAGTCGGGTGGTCTTTCGTGCAAAGATGACATAGATACTTTGACTTCTTCTTTTCTTTGTTACCACCTCCAGCATTATTTGTGGGTTTCTTATCCCCCTTACCCTTCTTTCGGTGTTTCTTCTTTCCATCAGGATGTTGGGTGGACTTCGGATATGTTGATTGCACACTATGTACATCCGACGTTTGAGTAGGGGAGCATCTGAAACAATGGTCTGGCTGGCCGCTGTCTGTTATATTGACAATTGTTGTAATTGATTCGAAAACTGAACAACAGGATTCATTTTCACTAAACCAACAATACCATCGACAAGTGGTCCAGATCTTTGTCTGGTCTTGTCAAGTATCGACCGCGGTGCATCTGGAAAAACTTCGTAAAGTAAACCAGACTGAGAGTAAATCATTTCTAGATGTTGCACTCTCATTATCGCTTCTTCTTCTGAAAAGACACCCGACGTTGCTATGTCTTTGGATAACTGAGGTACTAAATAGTTAAGGAACCACTCAAGCAGGAATGCTGGTGGGACTGGTACTTTTATCAAATTCTTCCGGCATCTCCATTCTCAAATGTGATTTGAGATATGGTTTGCCTTAGTCTTCTCAAAGTTGGCCAACAATTCGGTTCCGATGTCGTATCTCATAGGTAATTGAAATTTATTTAGGAAAGATATTGCCAATTCGCCAAAGGTAGAGTATCTTGAGCATTCGAGCTCGATGTACAATTTCATAGCACTCCCGATGAGAGTGCATTGAAACAAACGCAACTGAACGAAGTCGTCTCTCAAAGAGTTGGACGAGCACCATAAATGGAAGGTAGTCACATGATCGCCTGGATATTCATTAGGCTTAGCTTCGAACTTTGGAATGTCTAAAGGCAACTTGGTTGGCATCGGAGGCCAATGCGGATCGTGACAGATGGGGTCGTTTAATAACCTTGTCAATTCTGGCAAGTGTAGAGTTTCCAAAAATGGTAATTTGGGTTGTTGATTATAACCAGAGAAAAAGGAGCCTGGAGTTTGGCTGGTACCAGGTTGCCAGGAAAAGTTAGGTTGCTGGCCAAGGTTCTGGTAAAAACCATAGTCGTGACTAGCGTATGGATTCTGCATTTGTTGAGATGTCATCGGCTGAATCCCATTGTAGGATGTGGAGGGTTGGGCTTGCGTTGTATTCCAAGAATTCTGGAAAGGGTTTCCCCATGCCGATCCGACGGTCATAGGTCCTAATCCTTGCTCGGGGTTCCATTGGCTATAGAAGGGGTTTCCCCCGGTCGACATCCCTGACAAGGGAACTAATCAGTGTGTGCCCCTTGCACAAGAATAGTACCCTGTGCAGTATTATGTGATCCAAAACCAGGTTTTCCCCCGGTCGAGACGACAGCTAAAGAAAAAACATTGTTACCAAACGTGTCGAACAAAGAGAATGATGTTGAACCAAACAACATGCTATAAGAAGGAATTCCTTGACTACCTACTCCAGATGAAATATAGTTTATGTTCGACCCGACGGAGTGCTGGTGAGAACCACAAAGTGAAGGGGATGAAGGAGGTATATGACCCCCTCCGTAAGGCAAAGCATTATAGAGAGAAGATGTGCTCCCCATGGATCCTTGTAGAGGAGCGTTCAAGATCCATGCCCTCAGACCTAAAGTCTATAGAGTGGAGTAGAAAAGGACAAAGTTTGTATCGAAGCCAGGCATCCCGTATGAAAATGGAGGGCCTGTCGCACTCTGGGTGAAAGGAGTAGTGATCACGTCCATAGATAAAATCAGACCATTGCCTGAGGTAGAGGCGGTCGAGACCATGGTGGTATAGACCGACGAATGTTGGTTAGGATGTGGAAAACCCCCTGTTGTGATAGTCATAGAGGGAGTATGAGAATTCCCTAAAGAAGTAGCAGCATTTTTTTCCATCACTTCATTTGACACTACCTAACGCTCGTAAGGGTGAACCTGTATGACGATGGGCGTTGATAGATTAGTGATTGGAGGATTATATGGACGAAGAGATTCTACTCCAAGGTCAGAAATGGTTGGTTCCTCCATAATCAAATGTTCTCTTCTTAGAGATGGGTCGAGCTCAATTTCTTGTGGCCCAGTCGCCTCAAAAGTCCCTTGCTGGTATAGTCTTCACCTTAGCGGTGGTGGGGGTGTCTCCAGATTAATCAGCAACAGGAAAAGAAGCCTTCATGATTGGCATAGCTCCTGATCCTCCATGGTGTGAGAATATCAAATACACACTACGACTTTCTATTAATGTTAAAAACCGACAGACACTAGAAAAATCTCCTATGAGACAAGACAAGCAGATCACTAGCTAGTTGGAAGAATAGTTACACCAGCCAACACTAGAGCAACTTACCGGTGCAAGTGAAGCTCGAATACGAAAGAACCCTCTGGGTATAATCTGCAAATTATGGCTCGATGTCTTCCCTAGGTACCATGATATACCCCCGCAGTCACCTGTGTAATTCACTAAGATAAAGAAAACTAGGTTGTCAGCACGTGAACAGTGACCAAGTGAGTACAATCGATTGTCGGGTGGACCGCAATGAGCAGGGTATCCAACCCGAAACCTATCAAGGGTATAAAAATCAATTGTTCTGGAAGATGAATGAGGACCTCGAATGGATTCGAGACCCACAAATCTCCATGGCAAATGCGATCAATGGAATCCCAAGATAAGCCCTCTATATGTGTTCTCCACTATGCTTGGTTTGGAATTTGAGGGATTATCTCTGCTACCTTTCCGCATGCGAACTTGTTTTTATCCCCTATGTTAGAGGGGGGTCTCGGATAACTTTCACAGTTACTCAACTTTCAAGCACTCCCTAGCACAAACTCTTATGTTTGTTTTTGTAACCTTGAAGAGTTTCCTCTCCAATCCTAAATCAAGGCTCTAGCCTAGACTAAATTGATCGACCCTACAAACACAAAGCCTAATAAATTTTAATTAAGCGTTAATTTTAGTTGTTGTCTTAAGTCAAAAGGAACAGAAGTGAAACCAATGATGTTTTTTAAGAGACGAAAGAGAAGAGCATAAGATGAAACTGAAAATAAACTACTCCTTCTTCACAAATAAAGATTTTCCAATTTAAACTCTTTAACCAAACTTTTCGTAACTACTTTCCTGATATCTTTGAAAAGAAAAACCCAAAAAATGATTTCGCTTGACTACGAGCTACTTACTGTTATAAGTATTCAAATAAAGAACTTAAGAAAAACCTTATTTTTCCTTGATAAATAAAGAAACTAACCTGACCTACTTTTACCAAGCAAAAAAATGATTTTTTTTTTATTGTTTTATGCTTCAAAACAAGAAATTTGAAAATGAATTATTTTCTTTTCTTATAAAGAAAAACAAAAGGGAAAAATGACGACAAGTCAAGGCCAATAATGAATTTATGGGCCATCGCAAATCGCAGGGAGTCACTGACAATACCAAACAGGTAGATCAGAACAGACTCACAAACTTGTCTAAAAACCCAAACAAAGAAAACACAATAAATCTTTGATAAAAATAAAGCTATGTTGAGGTCAGACCTAGGCTACATACTGCTATAACAAAGGCTAGGGATAGATCAAGAAAACCCCTAAGAAGTGTGACTTCTGATAGGGATGAGGATGATTGCCTCTTCTTTTAAAAAAAAAACATTCTCAACATAGGCATGCTACTGACACTTCAACAACCAACATACGTGCGTGGGTTGTCCAAAGGCAGGGCATGTATGTACGTGTGCAGGCCCACTACAGGCCGCGTACACCTTTGTAACTTCTCAAAAAAATGAAAACCAATAGTCAAGCACATGCAAGGAGTACTGGTATGAAAGACCAGAATCCGTTAAAGACATAGACACTTACAGAAACTCAAAAAACAGTAAATAAATTGATCCAAAGTACCCAAAAATAATATCCCCAACACCCCTAGAGGTAGTCCCCAGTATGGTCGCTAATTTTTCTATAGGGGGAAAACCCCTCTACAGACTACATGAGGGTTCTAAAGTGCAGGAAAAGCTAACCGTCTTAAGTCTCCTACTTTTTAACAACTATCTTGTCATTACCCCACAATCATACATAAAAGACAAAGAGTAGGGATCTGATAGGCATACCTTAAAATACACATTTGATGTTGATCCCTTTGCGCTTAGTTGTTTCTCAACTGCAGATATCCTCCCAAGGCTGACCTGCATTCACCAAAAGACAAACAAGAAACCACAAGTATGCATTCTATATATGGATTAGTGGGTTAGATATCATAACAAAAACACAAATGAATCATGAATATGTAAGACATCATTTGGTGGGATGAAAAAAGTATTTCTTTATATTAATCTCACAAAATTCGTTTACAATATGTGACTGGAAACTGCTCCTCAAACTCGGTCTCGGGATCCTCTTCACCATGCATCAACTGATTCCACGTATTCTTCTCCTCTTTAGTTATCTCTAGGGAAATGGAAAGGATTTGCAATGGAGGAAGAAGGAATTTTGGCCAAACTCACAATGTGGTTGCAAAATATTCGGGCAAAGCGGGAATACTGAAATGGGAAGAGTTTCTATGCTCTCGTGCTTCTCTTTGGAATGGGACCCCAACCCCTTATTTTGTAGGCCAAAAGAGATAGTAATGGTTGGGGTGACTGGCTATGGGCAGTCAACTGGTTAGGTAATGGCCCAAAAGCCCGCATCCCTTTGCAATTTTCATTTTTCACACTTTTTTGTGAGTGTACGTGGGTTGTAGTGGTGCAACAAGCATGTGTACGTGGGAAGTAGTGGTGTAGGGTGCGTACACCTTCAAAAAAATGGTTTTTTAGAAGAGTTGTTCAGTGATGGCTTGGTAAAGATAAAAAGTAAGATGGCATGATGCTAGGTATGCATGTCTGGTGCAATTTAGGGTTATAACACTCTGTGCATGTAGATGATTGATAAAAGACAATAAATAAGAAGAAGAGTTGGTGGACGTAGCCCCAGGCTGGGGGTGAACCACATATATCATGTGTTGTGGTTTCTTTGTGTATTATGGTTGTTTTATTGTTCATATGATTTATGCTTAGTGCAATAATGTATGTTTAGATGTATCTGATATGATAGATTAGTACTTGGTGATGTAAATAATTACCATATCTGATCTATTCTGATATGCTTAGTGCTCGAATGTGTTGGATCTTGTTGAATATTGTGTTGTGTTGTAATTAGGGTTTATTTGCACTGTAGACAAAGGCTAAATACTAATGAATGGAAATTGCTAAGTTCTCTGTTAAGGTCTTGTAATCACAGATCTATGTCCCAGCTAGGTTGTATACATTTGAGTCCTGCAACCACCCCTGCCTCTACCTCGGTTGAGACTTCATATTCTTTGCAGGTGTTTCCAAAAGGGACGGTAGTTAGGGTGTTGTTAGTGCGTTGTTGAAGTGTTGAACCCTGGGTCTGCCCCTGTGCCAATAGATTTTTTGGGCCTATGTTGGCTTTGAGCTTTTCTTTGTCAAGATAGATTGTGAGTAGCTATCATATATACAGTCTCAGAATCCATGGATTAGAAGTGTGTGGGAAGAAAGGAACTGTTGGAAGCAACCTGACAACATAAAGCCATTTGGTTGTATATTTATTCCACATTCTTTAATATAAATACACTTTTCTTTCCTATATGAATGTTATTTTTTCATATTGTATGATTCCTTGATCACGTACATAGTTTCATATCAAATAGACTATGTTATTCTTGTCTTCATTGTCTTGTGTTCCTTTGTAGATATTTCTCCATAAGACTCGTGACGGAGCTTGGATTGCATTGGTGAAGTTGGATCTTCGATATTTAAAAGGTATGTTCTAGATCCATTTATCATTTGATAATTGAAATCTAAGAAAAGAGTAGTGTATTGTCTTGTTTTGTTCTAGTTTTGTAGTGAAGCTAGGGGATTGATTTGTGTTTGCACTTGTGTGGCGTGGATGCACTATGTCAAAAAGGTAGGGTGTGTCGATCCTAGATCGTCGCACTATCCCTCAAAGAAGGGTGCGACGATCAAAGGAAAAAATGGAACAAATAAAAAGAATCAAGGTTTTTCTAGTGAAGTTTAACAGTCAGAGAGTCAATCTGGATCTCCCAGTGACTCAAAAAATAGAATCCAGTCAATCAAATCAAGAAAGAAAGACAAACTGGGAAAACAATCTGTTCCCCAGTATGGTCGCCAATTTTTTTATTGGGCTAATTATTAAGTGCAGACATAAATCAATCTCCCTAGCTTCACTACTAAACTAGAACAAAACAAGACAATACACTACTCTTTCCTTAGATTCGATTATCAAATGAGAAATGGATCTAGAACACACCTTTTAAATATCAAAGATTCAACTTCGCTAATGCAATCCAAGTTCTGTCATGAGGCTTATCGATAAATATCTGCAAAGAAGCACAAGCCAAAGAAGACAAGAACAACAAAGTCTATTTGATATCAAACTATGTACGTGATCAAGGAATCATACAATATCAAAAAATGGCATTCATATAGGAAAGAAAAGTATATCTGTATTAAATAATGTGGAATAAATATACAACCATATGCCTTGATGTTGTCAGGTTCCTTCCAATAGTTCCTTTCTTCCCACACACTTCTAATCCACGGATTTTGAGACTGTATATCTGATAGCTACTCACAATCTATCTTGACAAAGCAAATCTCAAAGCCAATATACAAGCTCCAAAGAATCCAAGCTACAAAACCCAAGCTAAATTTCTCCATGAGATCTCCTCTCCTTTTATAAGATGAAGAGGATAAGGTGAGGAGGTTAGGATGATCCCACTAAATCACGAAAGTGAGTAACATCCAAATTGTTCGAAGGCCACCTCACCATAGAAGCTTCTCATTTTAGAAGCATCGAGAAGATGCCCGTTTTTCCCACGTACAGAAATCGCCGCACCCTAGCTATATTGATCTTGCGATGATGTCACATTCTATATTTAGAACAGGGTGAGGCGTTAAGGCATCGCCACACCCTGCGTATAGTGCAACCTGCGACGATCTTCCTTAATAGGTTTTTTACAAAGGAAAATACAATTTCTTTTCTCAGGAAAAGTTAGTCTCCCTTCTTTCTTCAGGAATTCAGGTCACTAATCCTTCTAAATACAAAGGATATGTTTACATCATTAACGGTCATAAGAGTGATGAAATTAATGTGTAACAATGAATATAGAATATGCTATTTTTCCCAGTTTAGGTTTCCAGGGGAAAAATATCTATGTAATGTTTGTATTTTCCATTTTATCTTTTTATGTTCTTTTACTGTAAATTTGTTTGCAGTAAATAATTGTACAAGGATAAAATCTACATTTGGTATCAGATATTTGTTGGCTTCAGGGGGACACCTTTGTGGTCAAGGGTTTGTCTCAATATTGTAATAAGCCTTGTTACAATGGGACATCTGTGGTATTTATTTTTTAGGTGAAAATAAATGGCGAGCAGTTCGAAAATGGAGATCGAGAAGTTTAATGGGAAAATATTTGAGCTATGGAAGCTCAATATGGAAGATCTGTTGGTGGATAAAGATTAATGGATCGTGGTATATCTAGGTATTGCACCTACAAAAAAATCAACAAATGATTGAAAAAAGTTGGATCAGAAGGCAAAGAGAAAAATCCAACTGTGTCTCTTAGATTCAGTACTACTGAACATGCCATAGGAAGCTACAACCAAAGATTTACGGGATAATTTGGGGAATTTGTATCAGTCTAAGTCCCTAGTAAATAAACTGTTCCTAAGAAATAAGTTTTATAACCTAAGGATGAGAGATGGAGACTTAGTGGAAGAGCATTTGAACTCCTTCAATACTGTGGTAAGTCAATTAGTATCTGTTGAGACTAAAATTTCAGATGAAGATAAGTGTATCAATTTATTGTTCTCTTTACCAGACTCGTCAGATAGTTTAGTTGTGTACATAGGTATTAATACAAATTCCTTGAATTTTGATGAAGTGGTCTCATCCTTGCTATCGGAGGAGATGAGACAAAAGAACATGGAAAGACAGAGAAAATATGCATTATTTGTAAGAGGATTCTCCCAAGAAAGAAATAGATCTAAGTCCCCAAGTGGGATATCTAATCCTAAGGGAATATATAAGTCTCCAGGAAATTTAGTAAAGGTATGTTGGAGATGTGGAAAAGAAGGGCACTACAAGAAGTACTGTAGATCCAAAGTTGAGAAAAATAAAGGATCTGAAGAATCTCCTTCTACAGAAGAAAATACCTCCAAGGAAAAAGGAGGGGATGTGTACTTGGCTTCTTCAATCACACATGCATATCATGAGGCATAGTTGGTTGACTTAGGTGCATCCTTTCATATGACTCTCCGCAGTGAGTGGTTCTGTGAATATGAAAGGTATGATGGAGGTAATGTTCTCCTAGGTGATGACTCGACAAATAGAATCATAGGTCAAGGAAAATTCACATTAAGGCTCATAGATGGAAGGATTATAAGAGTACCTGGTGTTCTACACATCCCAGGATTGGCCAAAAATTTGATTTCTATAAGGAAAATGGGTGATGCAAGGGTAAAAAAAATATTTGAAAAGGAAACCTACAAGATGGTTCAAGGAGCAATGGTGTTGTTGAAGGGGATTTGGTTTGGTACTTTGTATAATATTCAAGGAAGCACTATTATTTATGGGTGTAATATTTTTATTGTTCCTGATATTGGAGTTGAAGAAGAAAGAACTCATATAGTCTTTGTATAAAAGGTTATGTTGTGGCATCAAAGACTGGGGAATATTAGAGAGAAGGGTCTTCAACTACTACATAATAAAGGTATGGTTGAAGGTATGTCTAAATTCTCTCTGGATTTTGATTTATGTTAACATTGTGTATATGGGAATCAGAATCGGGTAAGATTCCCCTCTGGTGCAACAAGGGCATAAGGAATTTTACAACTAGTTCACAGTGATGTGTTTGGACCTGTGTCGGTTCCATCATTGGGAAAATTTATGTAATATGTCTCATTTATAGATGAGTTCTCAAAGAATACTTGGATATATTTCCTCATGAAGAAATATGAAGTCTTTGACAGGTTTAAAGAGTTCAAGGCTCTTGTTGAGAATCGAACAGAGAAAAGAATTAATGTGTTGAGTACAAATAATGGTGGAGAGTTATGCGGGAATGAATTTGAAGAATTCTCTAAGAAGTGTAGTATATCAAGGTAGAAGACTACTCCATACACACCTCAGAAGAATGGAGTTGCAGAAAGGACGAAGATGACGCTGATGGAAAAATAAAGGTGCATGCTCAGTGGTTTTGGGTTAGTTCTGGGTAGAGGCAGTGGGTAGTGCATGTTACCTAGTCAACATATGACCCTCATCAACACTGGATGACAAGACTCCATAAGAGGTATGGATTGGTAAGAAACCTTCTCTCATACATCTCAAGGTATTTGGCTATGAGGCGTATGTTCATGTTCCAAAGGAAAACATGAGTAAGCTAGATAAGAAGGTTGAAAAGAGTATCTTTATTGGGTATAAATATGGTCTCAAAGGTTATAAGATTTGGAACCCAGAAACAAAGAAGGTTCTGTATAGCCGAGATGTGGTATTTAGAGAAATGAAGGATTTTGTTAAACAAGAAGTCCTACCAAGTAAGGAAGAACCATAGAAAATAGAGTTTGATTTAAAGTATGATGAATCAAACTCTATAGAAGAAAAAGAATCATAAGAATAAAATCCTCATACTCCAATATTGAGGAGATCAGTTCGATAAAGAAGGCTACCAGAAAGGTATACTCCATATGATTTACGTTCAATTTTTTCTTTGTTTATTATTGATGATGATCCTAGAACTGTTAGGAAGGCAGTGGATTCAGAGGTTGGAAAATTATGGAAAAAGGCCATGAATGAAGAAATGGAATCCTTAGATAAGAATGAGGCTTGGGATCTAGTTGAGTTGTCGACTAGAAGAAATATCATTGGAAGCAAATGGGTATTTAAAAAGTGTTAGGATATTTAGACACTTAGGAGTTAGTTAATATCTACCTAGTCTAATGTGTCGTTAGGTGAAAGTTTGTTTCTTAGTGTGTTTCTTTAGTATGGATTAGTATGCATTTGTAGTTAGGAAATCCGACGGTCACGATATGTTCCCAACATAGAGTGATCCGACGGTTCATATTCTCCCCGATATTAATGGCCATTGATCTATGGCTTAAAACTCAATTGGTCCATGATCTCTTTTTAAAGAGCATGGAGGGTCATTTTCCAATGATCAATTGTGAGAAACTCTCTTGTAAAATCTCTTTGTAATATTTTTTCTTTTTCATTAAAAACTGCTCCAAGTGGTTGCGTTGGCTTGGGCCATGGATGTTTCCCCGTAGGGGTTTTACCATGTAAAAACATCGGTGTGTTGATATTTTATCTATTTGTGTGAGCGGTTACTGAAGGTTTTCATCCTCTATTGGAATACCTGTGTTGTCGAACATGGTATCAGAACATGTTTGAAAACCCGATCATGTTGTAGATCGATATCGTGAAGCCGATTTTTTTATCTCCATTTTATACCATTTTTGTACATTTATGGGCCGAGAGGACTGTTCCATTGTGTCTGGAGCACTTTTTTCAGACAAAAACACTTTCGTTTCACTCTAAAAGGTTTCTATTTGCCCAAGATACGACCATTTCAGCCAGATCTAGAGGTATAAAGCCTGAATACACCATTTTTAAATTTTTTCATAGTATTATTTTGGGTTTTATTTCGGTTTTATATTATTTTTTTTTGGGTTCCTGCTCTTTTATATCTGAGTATGCTCTTTTACCCATGCCTTGTGCGATCTTGGAAAATCAGAAACAAATAGGAAAAGGTGCATTTTTCGTGTAAGTTAACCGAGATCTAACCCTTGTTATCATCGAGAAGCGAAAATATTTTCTTGTGTGAAAAGAGTTTTTTTTAGCATGCTCTCCAAGGTTGTCTTCCACAAAAAAAAAAAAAAACACACTCAATCCTCTTGCTAAACAATTCAATATATTTTTCTATCCCATTTGGTTAAAATTTTCCTTATTAAGTAAGAGGGCTTGAGTGCAAGTCTCTCTTTTTGTTACTTTTTTTTTTAAATTTCATGCTCCATTCTAAAGTGTATTTCACTTCAAGTATAAAAGTGAAACACTATAAGTAACTTTAATACTTTATTTTAGAGTTATTTATTTTGCATGCAACTTTTCTTTTATAAAGTAACTTCATTGTAAAAGTGATCTCCACTTCTTTTTATAAAAGTGGGTCACTTCATAAAACAACTTACACCACCATGTGGTCCTTTAGTTACCGTTTATGCATTTGTTTAAAAAGGAAATAACGTTCACATTCGAAGTCTATTTTTAGTGCCATTTCTTTTAAAACCACACAATTTTTCAAGATCTTTCCATCTAGATCATTAGTTTAATTTTTTAAATCAACATTATCTACATATTTAATATCACTTCTTCCAATAATCTTTTGTTGGTTGTGGAGCCTGACTATCTTCCTGATTCAAAGGTATTTGTTTTCAGTCATGTTTATACTCCATGAAGACTTTACACCCCAGAAGAATGTACACTCTTCCACGCAGAGGAGTGCAGAGGGGGGGTACCCCCTCTGCAGGTTCTGGGGGTTCTGGGGGCAAGCAGGCCCCCGACGGGGATTCAGGGTACAACATTCCCCGACGGGGGTTTGGGGGAGAAGCCCCTGAAGGAAATATTTCCTTGTAAATGTATATTGTAATTTCATTGTAAATCTAGACCGTTCATTATAATGTCGCAGATCTAACGGTATAAGTTATGTTAGGTTTTTTTTCCCTAGAAGGAAACCCTCTTTTATGAGGGAAATGTATTGTGGCTATGTATCATTGTGAATATTGTATTCTGAGAGAGGATACTGTGAGATAAAGAAGAGGAAGTTACAGTGGGTTTGTTGTACGTTATATCCCTTCATTTTGTTGGATAATAATAAAGGAAGGACTTGACAATTTCACTAGTAGACGTAGCCCACACTGGGTGAACCATGTATATCTGTATCTCTATAATATCGTGTACTTCCGTGTTTTATTTCTGCATTTGTTTTATTTTATTGCTCCACGATCATGTTTTTCTAACAACTAGTATCAGATAAAAAGGTAACTGGTAGGAAAAGAGGGTTCCTGGTTCGAGTGGGAGCAATGGCGGAAGATTGAAAGTTTAGGGTCGATAAATTTAACGACCAAAACTACTAGTTATGGAATATGCAAATGGAAGATTATTTATATCAGAAGGATCTATTTCTACCATTGGGTGGAATAGAAAAGAAGTCGATTACCATGAAGGACGAAGAATGGGAGGTTCTTGATAGAAAGGCACTAGGAACGATAAGGCTGAGACTGGCAGCGTCGGTGTCTTTCAATATTTCTAAAGAAAAGACAATGAAGGAGTTGATGGACGCATTGGATAAACTGTATGAAAAAACCTTAGTGTCGAATAAGGTATTTCTAATGAATAGATTATTTAATATGAAGATGTTAGGAGGTGGGTTTGTTGTAGATCATTTAAATGAATTTAATACGACTACTAATCAACTAAGATCTTTGAAAGTGGACTTTGATTATGAGGTTAGGGATCTTCTAATATTGTGCTCATTTTCGGAAAGCTGGAATGGCTTGGTCATGGTTGTAAGTAACTCTGTCTCTGGTTCAAACACTTTAAAATTTGATGATTTTGTTGGTGTTATCCTTAGAGAGGAAATGTGATGGAAAATCACAAGTGAGACATCAGGGAATGTGTTAAACATGGAGAACAAAGGAAGAAAAAAGGATAGAGGAAAGGGCTCAGGGAACTGTGGGAATTCTAGGAAGGAAAGATCCAAATCCAAATTTGGAAATATAGAGTGTTGGAATTGTGGGAAGAAAGGACATCTGAAGAAAGACTGCAAAGCTCCAAAAAAAAAAAAGAGATGGACAACAGGAGAAAATCAGGAAGCAAATGTAACGGGTGATGTGTTACAAGATGCTTTGATTTTTTATGTAGATAATATTTATGAGTCTTGGGTAGTAGATTCAGGGGCTTCATTTCATGCCACACCCTATAGCAAACATTTTCTAGATTATGTTCAAGGTGATTTTGGACAGGTTCATTTGGGTGATGATGCACCATGCAAAATTGTTGGAATGGGAAAGCTAAAAATAAAGCAAAGCAATGGAAACCAATGGTTGTTGAAAGAGGTAGGACATGATCCAGATCTAAGGAAAAATCTAATTTCAACAGGGCAATTGGTAAGTGAAGGTTGTATATCCATATTTATAGATAAGGTGTGGAAGGTCACCAAAGGATCATTGGTGATAGAAAAATGAGAGAAGGTAGGTACATTGTATTTATGTACTGGTAATACTAACTCTTCTATCTCTTTAGATTCTAAAGGAGTGGATACAACACTATGGAATCATAGGCTTGGACACTTGAGTGAGAAAGGGATGCAAATACTTCACAAAATAAATTTGTTGCCAGATCTTAAACAAATTGATTTGGATTTATGTGAGCATTGTGTTTATGGAAAATAGAAGAGAGTCAGATTTCTCAGAGTAAGGAAAGAAAACAAGAGTGAAATGTTAGAGCTTGTGCATATAGATGTATGGGGACCATCTCAGGTATCACCTCTTGGTGTCTCTCATTATTATGTTACTTTTATTGATGATGAAACTAGAAAAACATGGGTTTATTGCATTCGAAAAAAATCTGATGTTTTTGATACTTTTAATAAATGGAAAGATTTGGTTGAGAATGAGACAGGAAAAAGGTTGAAGTGTCTCATATTAGAAAATGGATGTGAATATTGCAGCAAGGATTTTGATGATTACTATTCATACCATGGGATTCGTAGAGAGAAGATAGTTCTAGGAACACCACAAGAAAATGGTGTGTCAGAAAGGATGAACAAGACAATCATGGAGCGTGCAAGGAGTATGAGATTGTATGTTGGTTTTCCCTTACAGTTCTAGGAAGATGTTGTAGATATTTGTGTTTACTTAATAAACATAGGACCTTCAAGCTCTTTGGATGGTATAATTCCAAAGGATGCATGGACAGGAAAAAAGGTAAAATATTATTTTTTGAAGACTTTTGGTTGTGAATCATTTGTCCATATTGATAAAGAAAATAGAACAAAGCTTGAGGAAAAATCCAAGAAGTGTACCTTTATTGGATACAGTGTTAATTATTTTGGTTATCGCTTATGGGATTATTAAAATAGAAAAATAATTAGGAGTAGAGATGTCATATTCAATGATAAGATCATGTACAAATATCAGTTGCAAGGAAAGAAACATGAAAAAGAAAAACCATAATACACAGTGCTGGATGAGATCACTGAAAAAGAAATTCCAAAGGTACCAAAAAATAATAATGTACAACAACATAATCAATAGGTACCTCAATCTCCTGCAAGTGTTATTAGAATATCTACCAGGTTAAGTAGACCCCCTGAACGATACTCTCCTTCATTTTATTATTTATTGTTGACTGACTCTAGTGAACCAAAATGTTATGAAGAGGGAATGTAGGTAGACACTAAAAAGAAGTGGGAGCAAGACATGAAAGAGGAAATTGATTCCATGGTAAATAAATAGACTTGGGACTTGGTTCAGTTGCCTGCAAGAAAAAGAGAATTGTAGAATAAATGGGTTTACAAGTTGAAGGAAGAATATGGAGGAAAAAAATGGTACATGGCTAGAATTGTTGCAAAGGGGTTTGCATAAAATAAAGGTATAGATTTTGATGAAATATTTTCTCCTGTTGTTAAAATGACTTCAATTAGGACTATTTTAAGTCTCGTGGTAGTAGAATATTTTCATCTTGAACAGTTAAATGTAAAAACAACTTTTCTCCATGGGGATTTGGAGGAAGATATTTATATGAAGCAGCCACAGAGGTATGAGGTCAAAGGGAAGGATAATTTGGTATGCAGGTTGAAGAAGGGATTTTATGGCCTAAAGCAAGCTCCAAGGCAGTGGTATTTGAAGTTTGACAAGTTTATGACAGAACAGGGTTATAGTAGATGTCATTCTTATCACTGTGTTTATTTTAAAAAGCTAGAAAATGGAAGCTATATTATCTTGGTATTGCAAGTAGATGACATGCTTGTTGGAGGGTCTAATATGCAGGATATAAATGTGCTCAAGAATAAATTAGCTAATTCATTTTCAAGGAAGGATTTGGGTGTTGCAAAGAAAATCCTTGGTATGAGAATAACAAGAGACAAGAAAAATCGCAAATTGACATTGTCTCAGGGTGAGTACATAGACAAGGTGTTGGAGAGGTTAAGAATGCAGAATGCAAAACTAGTTAGTACACCTTTGGCCAACCATTTAAAATTAACTACGGAAATGTGTCCCAAGACACAAGAGGAGATAGAATGCATCTCCAGGGTCCCTTATTCATTAGTAGTTAGTACACCTTTTGCCAACCATTTAAAATTAACTAAGGAAATATGTCCCAAGACACAAGAGGAGATATAATACATGTATAAGGTCCCTTATTCATCAGTAGTTGAAAACTTGATGTATGCAATGGTTTGCACAAGACCAGATATTGCACATGCAGTGGGAGTTGTGAGAAGGTATATGAACAATCAAGGTAAAGAACATTGGGAGGCAATAAAGTGGAATCTCAGGTATTTGAGAGGTACTTCTACTCATGCATTATGTTTTGGAGGTTCAGACACTATTCTACAGGGATATGTTGATTTAGATATGGCAGGTGATAAAGATAGCAGGAGGAGCACCACAGGGTATGTTTTTACTATAGGTGGAACAACAATAAGTTGGATTACGAAACTGCAAAAGGTTGTTTCACTTTCAACAACAGAGGCAAAGTATGTTTCTACTATAGAGGCTAGTAAAGAGATGATTTGGTTACAGAGGTTTATGGAGGAATTGGGAAAGAGGCAAGAGAATAACAGGTTGTATTGTGACAGTGAGAGTGCCATTCATCTTGAAAATAACTCAACCTTTCATTCAAACACTAATCATATATATCTTAGGTGCCATTTCATACGATCTGTCTTGGAAGATGGAAATTTGAAGTTGGAAAAGATACACACTAGCCAAAATCCTGCAGACATGTTAACAAAGGGAGTAACCAGGGAGAAACTAAGTTCCTGCTCAGTTTCATTTGGTCTTCAAGCATGAAGGTGAAGATGAGAAATTTTTCAGGTCTAAGAAGGATCATAGTCCATCATATGCAACAGTGATGGAGTTGTTGAGATAAGTCTCCAAGTGGGAGGTTTTTGGTTGTGGAGCTTGATTATCTTCCTGATTCAAAGGTCTTTGTTTTTAGTCTTGTTTATACCCCATGAAGACTTTAAACCCCAGAAGAATGTACACTCTTCCACGTGGGGCAGTGCAGAGGGGGTTACCCCCTCTGCAGGGTCTGGGGGGTCCATCTCCCTGGATGGGGGGTCCGGGGGAAAGTGGGCCCCTTGTGGGGGTTTGGAGGACATCATTCACTGATGGGGGTTTGGGGACAAAGTCTCCAAAGGAAAAATTACCATGTAAATGTATATTGTAATTTCATTGTAAATATAGACCTTTCATTATAAGGTCACAGATTTGATGGTAGAAGTTATGTTAGGGTTTTTTTCCCTAAAAGGAAACCCTCTTTTATGAGGGAAATGTATTGGGACTATGTATCATTGTGAATATTGCATTCTGAGAGAGGATATTGTGAGAGAAAGAAGAGGAACTTAGAGCAGGTTTGTTGTAGGTTGTATCCCTTCATTTTGTTGGATAATAATAAAGGAAGGACCTGGCAATTTCACTAGTGGACGTAGCCCACACTGGGCGAACCACGTATATATGTGTCTCTATTGTATTGTGTATCTTCTATGTTTTATTTCTTCATTTGTTTTATTTTATTTCTCTGGGATCCTGTTTTTCTAACATCTTTTGCTTACCAACACCAACTACTTCCAATGGAAATCACTTGTGGAGGATTTATTAAGAAGTAAAGGATTGTACCAGATTACCTTGGGAAAGGAAAAAAACCCATTGATGTTGATAATAAAGTCAAATGGGCTAATAGGAGTGATGAAGCATGTGTATTAATCGAAATGCCCATGTCTCATAATTTAAGGTTCCACCTTAAATAAATTGATGAGCTCGATGAAGCTTGGGAAAATATTGAATCTGTGTTTGGTAAACTCAATATTATTCGAGCACAATAGTTAGAAAATCAAGTACTGACTTTAAATCCAAGTGATTTTTCTTGCATTGGAGACTAGATATCTAAGTTTAAAACACTCATAATTTTATGTGAAGAATGTGAGATAAATATGGAGGAAGAGCGTTGCATCTATCTTATTCTCTATAAACTAGGTAGTTCATATTCTGTCTTTGTATATACCTTTTATTCCTTGAGAGAGGTTCTATGGACAACTTCTAAAAAACCCACTCTTGATTCCTTCTTGTTGGACAACTGAGAGGGGGGGGGTGAATCAATTGTTATTGTGCTTAAATGATTATGCCCATTTCAAACTCTTTACAGAACACTCGATGATGATCACAATGATGCAGGGAAGTAAGCAATATAATTTTAAACATCAATCACACACATGAAATATATAGAGATACATATTTCCTGAGGAAACCCATAAACGGAAAAACCTCTTCTTCTTGATATGATAAGTAATCTTTATTTTCTTTACATTATCAATCTTATGAGCTCCAACTCCTCTTGAGGATACAACCTTTGTTTTACAAGCAGTAACTTGTTGAGAGAACCAACTCTCTAGTTTCTCTAGCACCCACTAGAAGGAAGCACCAACTCCCTGAGTGTTCCAGAACCAACTGGATGGAAGCACCCATTTCCTTTCACACAGGCACCAACTTGTATAACATAGAAGGATAGTTCTCCCTTGCACCACCCTGCTACCCTGGTTTTTCTGGATGCAACCAGATGGAAGCTACAAATCCCTATGTTCAAGCACCCACTTGAAACTATGAGGACACCAGTCCTCCCTAGCACCTCCCTACCACCCTGAAATACAAATATTTTCCTTTTATTACTTTATCACAATGATACAATGTTTTTCTATGGCTTACCACTCTCATCATTGTTCTGCTACGTTACTCTTCTCTCCTGCATCAACGTCTCTCTTCTCGCATGAGTCACTCTCAACAGCAGGACCCATCTATTCTATGTTCTACATTTTTATACTCTATGTGCACCTTCTACATCCTTCATGCACAATACCTATGCATGCCCTTCACTTCGTCACTGTTCTACCCTATAGTTTTTCACTTCAGATCCTCCTCACGCCTACATAGCTCGACGGGAAAAATCCCTACACTTCTCTATTCTACATGCTTTTCTCACATCAAGTCATCTCCTGATCATCATGGAAACTCTTCATATTCTCTGGCGATTCTGTTCCCTATGAGTTCATCATCAGTGGTCATTATGGTAATATTCCTTAGCTTCTCTGGAAGTCGAGACTCTTCATATTCTCTGTCAGTTATAGCCAGTCAACTATGGATTATTTGGCTTCTATCCCCTTCCTTCACGTGACCACCGTCAGTGACCAATCACTTATTCAAAAGGCGCTTCCTGATTTATGTCTATTGAGCACTGGCTCCATTTCACGATATGACCTTGGGATACGAGCTTGATGTGACCAAGTGGTTGCGGGCACATTCGAAGGTGGTTTAGACCAAAATTGTTTTTTCCCCACAATTCACCATGAGCCTCCACATGTCCTTTATCCAAAACCGTGGTTTCGATTATGGCTTGCTTACAAAAAATATGGCCTGAGCATTTTCTGGCCCCACAATGGAGCATGACCGTTGATCTTGCGATATTGATAGTTCTCTTGAACAGACGGTTCAGGTCTGTCCTCTCGATTCCACATACCAGATCTCTCCTTCCTCCATCAATGGTTGAGGTTTCCTTCAAGATCCGAGCTTCAGGAGTTTCAACTCTCAAACCCTATTGCTGCTGACTAGATATCTTTCAGAATGGAAGATATGATGACATATGTCCTCTTCAATCGACAATTCTACATTCTTTCTTTTATCCACGCCTAATCCTTAGTCTCAACGATCAGATGACACATATCCCTCCCAACCAACAGACGAGATCAATTTCACCTTTCGGGCTTCGGGAGTTTCAATTCTCAAACTCCGCTTTCTCCCGGATCATTTCACCTGGAGTCCATGATCCAATGATGCATGTCCCCTTCAGATCAATGTTCGATATCTCCTTCAGGTATCCGGACTTAGAAGATTTCAATTCTCAACCTTCACTTGCTCAAAACACTTTTAGCCGGAGTCCACAGATTCCTGCCATGTTTCCTCCTCGAATCAACGGTCCTCGTTCACTTCGAGACTTAGACACTTAGAAAATCTCAAACCTTTCTCCTTTTCATTTTCCTATAGATGACAATCTATTGACGCATGTCCTGTTTAATCCAACGACTATCCTCTTCTCTGGGACTTCGGCCTTCGACAATATCAAACCTTTCTCCTTCGCATTTTCCTGGATAAGTTTCGCTCGGAGTTCACGATCTGTTGAAACGTATCTTGCTACATGATCAACGATCGAGAATACACCTGAAGTGATCCTCAAATTGCATGAATCGTATCCACTTTGGGACTTTGGCATTCGGGAATTCGGGTCTTTGGTCGAGCACTGGTGGTAAAACTCTCGGAGTGATGTAACTCTTGCATCACTCAATGTCGTGTCACAAGCCGAGCAACTACCACGTGTCCTTGCTGACGTAGTCTTCCACCTGTCCTTACTAACGTGGTCTTCCACATGTCCTTGAGGATGATATTTTCTGACGTAATTTGATGACATATATTTCCTTGATCTAACGGTCATTGTCTAATCTCCAGATCCGACAGTTGACGAAACTTCACATTCTAGGGATTTGAAATCTCAAACTTTCCTAAGTGTAAACCCCTTGCATCTCTATATCCGAAGTGAATGTTATTCATTTGATCAGGGTCTTGGATCAATGACTTGATCTTTCTGCGATGCAACTTTTCTAGATTATCCTGTCTTTCCACTCAAAAAATATCTGGCAGCTGACGGAACTTCGCATTCTAGGGATTTCAAATATCAAACTTTTCAAAGTGTAACCTCCTTGCATATTTATATCCGAAGTGACTTTTGTTCCTTCAATCATGAACTAAGATTGACGGCTCAATCGTTCTACAATGTGGATTTTCTGGGTTATTCTGTCCTTCAACTTAAAACTGATTTGGTGACTATCGTTTACTTCGGCTCTCAAGAATTCAGGTTTTTCAAGTCTCAAACTGAAAAATCATCGAAGTGATTTGCTCTGGAGTTGAGGATCATGTGCCACCTGTCAGTATTGACGATGGACTTTCCCTGTTTACTTCGAGACTTAGGGACTTTGACAAGTCCACTCTCTTATGCTCATCAAAGGCTTAACCTTCTTGCATTTATTTTTGGATCTAATGATTGTTGATCCTCGGCACTGAGATCCAACGGATCAGATATGTACATCTCCTTTGCGCTCCCTCTGGTCATAGGAGATTGATATAACAGTCATTGGGTATTCAGGATTGGTGATGCTTCTTCACCTGAGATTACCTTTGATCCTTCTATGATCCATGACCTTTAATCCTTCTATGAGCCTTGATGTATGGGATCTCGTATGCACATCTTAGAACGCTATCTCTCCTGAGCTTTGATCTCTGCATACTGTTTGATTCTTCTCCTGAGCTTACGTTGTTCCTATTTTTCCATCGATGCACACTCTAATATTTCCATCAATGACAAGCACACTCTGCCTGTAAACATGCCAACAATTTTTTTGTGGTAGTACGGCTGACGTTAGACCAAAACCCGCGGGTGATTGGTAAACTCATCACCGCCAGTATTCAAGGATCCACGAGAAGCGGTTATTTCGTTTTTGCGATACACACAGGGAGAGATGACCTCTAGCTATAATACCATTTTTGCGGTAGTATGGCTTCCATTAGACCAAAACCCGTGAGTGATTGGTAAACTCATCACCGCCAGTATTCAAGGATCCAAAAGAGGCGGTTAGTCCCTTTTCGAAATACACATGGGGAGCATTGACTACTTGCAATTTCATGCAACACTTCTGTGCTACTTTGATTAGAGAGGAAGATAATCTTGTACAACTTAGAGTGATCAGCATTGTAGGTACCTTCAACAAATCCTTAGTTTCCCAGCAGGAAGATAAACCCAAGAATCCCAAGAATAAACATCCTCACTAAAATAACAAGAAACATAAGGGTCCCAAACCCGCTCAGACAATTTCAGCTGCTAATGGTGACAAAGGATAAAAATATAAAAATAAGAAGACTGGAAGACATTGCAACTTTTTTGATAAAGATGGTCATGATTGTTATCACTGAAATTTTGTCTCCAACATTGCATGCAAATTGTTACAAAAATACACCAGTTACAAACACCTATTAGTTCACCTGAAACACCAAAAATTCATTTCCAAGAGGCAAAAACTATACAACTGGACAAAAATTGACATGCGCTAACTCAATAAAGGAAGCACGCACATAGTGTGTGGGCCAAAGAAGCCTGTAGAGTGCACAATGCGTGATTATGTACTAGAAAAGCCACACACTCATGTGAACGACACATTTATGGTTCTTGTCAGCCCCTCAACCACTTATGGACCAAATCCCAACTTGATTTGACCCTCAGATCTGAGTTGAATTTTAATGGGGGGCTAGTCAGGGACCAAAGGGTGCCCTAAAGGGCCCCTTGTTCACACCAAGAACCAGTTGAATAATGCCTTGAAGACATGCTATAAATGGAGGCCATGGGTGCACTAAGAATTTAATATTTCTATAGTATTTTTATGCTACCTCAATCCTCCCTTAAGAATCTTATTTTCTCCTTGGAGCATTCTAGCAACATTCGAATAGGCCATTCCACTCACTTGTTGAGGGAATAGGTTTGGATTTCTTCACCATTTGCTTTCTTGTTTACCATTGTAATAAAATCTCTCCATTAGGGAACTCAAGAGCCCTCCCAAGGAGGAATAGAGGATCCATAAGTCCTCATTTCTCTACAATGTTTTTCCAACTAATATAGTTATCCATTGGTGGCATAATCTTGGCCATTTGGTTGATTGATTTTGGTTCAAAGTTTCTTATGCATTCTAGTTTTATTTCCTTAGTTGTTTTTAGTTTATTTACTTTTTTATTTCATTTTCTTAGATTGTTTAACTCATTCACTAACCTTTGTCTTGTCTAGAATGCCCAACTAGACCTATAAGTGCCCTTGTTTTTCTCACCCAAGTGACAAAACAAACACAATAGATTGGCGACCATACCGGGGATAAGGTATCAATTTCCTCCCTATTTGGGCTTTGAGAGCACTTCTTGTTGACCCATAATCCTTGCAGGAACCATAACCGACCTATCCTTACCTTTCAAGAGCTAAGTTTGGAGCTGGAGGAGGAGAATTCCACTCAAATCCCCCCCCGACGCGTATCCGAACGTGCACAGGTATTTAAGCCCACAGACGTGCATTCATTGCATTGTGCGCCCAGATTTCTTTATTTCGCTGCGCATTGTGTGCCAAAAGGTCTTCTGTTCTTTTCACATTATGCGCACTGTGTGCCCATTGCACCTTTGTCTAAACTGTAACCCATGCACCTATCCAGAGTTTCAAAAATTGTAAGAGTTTTCTGATGATTTGAAGGTCTCTAGCCTTCAAAATATTTCTTTTTATGCAATTTGTAAATGCATTCCACTTAAGTTCATTTCCCATATGAAAGTTTAGTCAAACATAGGCACTTAGGGGGTAAAAAGAACCATATTTCTCCTCTTTTTATTTAGTTTCCACATGGATGGATTGTTTTGATTGTAAAAGTTAAGTTTATATTATTTCCTATCACATATAAAGACACTTTAATTGGGACCAAAAATCAAACTTTAATCATTGAGTATCCTCTTCTATCTCACCATAGAGTGATCTTGAGAATTATAAAGGTGATTAAGGGGAAATTTCATCTCCCTTAACAAAATCTTTAGGAGAGGTCAAAGCCCCCCTAGGGCGCCACTATTTCTTGAAGAAATTATCAACACACACTTAATTCCAATGAGATTGGTTCACACCCCCAATATCTCAAACAACCACATATACATTTTTTCTAAAAACTCACTAAGTTTTCCTCCACAAGAGGTCCCAAAATAAAAAATTTAGTCTAGGTAGGATCTCGGGGTTAGGCATCCAAATAACCCCCCATTATCTAGTTCTCACATCTTCAAACATTAGAAGTTGACAAATAGAGAAATTTAAAATCCTCCATGTCAAGTGTTCATAACACCATAAGGCAAGGATATACTTTTGAAGGGTTGAAGTCCAAGGTCCATTTATTCTGTGCATCCAACCTTGAGTCACCCAACTCTTGGAAGGGATCCAGCCTGTGACCCATTTCTGAGGCCAAAAATCTAAATGCCACACTTTGACCGAGGTACCTAGTGACCAATTTTAGGACATCTACCCAGGTAGAAATTGTGGGCTGCAATTGCACCTTGATCGGATTTTATGTGGCTATTGGGAAATATCGCAATCTCTTTCAGGATATGCACACTCTACCCCTCATTATAAATGATTGTTTCATCCTTCACTAGTTCCTTCTCCAGTGGCTTCAGACCCCACTGTTGAGTGTTATTGGAAGGTCTGGTGCTATTTGAGAGGAAGGACATTATGTCTTTATAAGACGCGAGCATTTGTTTTATTTTTTCTCCCCTGCAGACAAAATCCATCTACCCACATGTATGCTTATTTCCAATTTATTTATGTATGATGCTCATTTGATTACATGCAATTGTGAGATATATTGTGAAGGTCCAAATTATACAATTCTCTTCATTTATTGCTCTCATCACCATTTTCACACATTCACTTTGCTAGTCGGACAAGTTACTTATATACAGTAATACCTGACACCCCGAGACCCGTACCATTTGTCCAAGACAAACTTGGGATGTTTGTTGGCCCTTGACTAAGTTTTGAGGAACACTTGGTCATATTTGACCATTTTTGGACTTCAACAGTCGATCAAATATGGAGCGCTAGGCGAAGCAAAGATCACAGGATCTCGACCTGCTTTTGGGACCCTTTTTAGGTTTTTGGGTTAATGTAATGGGAAAGGGATGTCGGTCCATGGGTTTACCCATGTTTTAGGCCTATTTTGTAAAGTATAAATAAGTAGCTAGGAAATGTAAGAAAAGAGAGA
>SNQJ01S0050936.1:60941-83626 GCA_010110895.2 Picea sitchensis
TGGAGGAGATTACCAAGGAATGGTTGGAAAACATCCTTGTTTCCGCAAATCCCACAGAGATGTCCGATGTAGATATCCCTAAAGCTATGATGGATACACCAAGACCGTGCAAGCCTAAGAAGGATGTGGAAGTTCAAGATATCCACAGCACATCCACGAAGACTTCTTTGCTATCACCTGTGAAAGGAGGTGATGAGGAAGAACTAGGGGGAACAGAAGTTGAGCAGAGCAAAGGCGAGGTTACCTCGCCTAGGGACGAGGCAGATCCCTACAAGAAAAGGAAAACTACCCCACCGAGGCCCTCATCCATAAAGAAAACTAAGGCCACCTGGACCACGCTTAAGACTACGCTTACCCTAGATGATTTTGACTTCCTAATTTCCACACTGAATGATGTTTCATTAGAGATCGCGGAAAATAAAGAAGCAAAGCAGGAGGATCTATTTCGTCGGATCACGGGCAAATTTAAAGAAGCGCAACAAGCACTTCATTCCAGCCAAGCAGTTCCTACGGTGCCAATAGCAATGGAAATATCAGGAACATGCGATGAGCCCACATAGTTATGCCAAATCAGTGAGAAAGTCGAAGCTCTCCTTCGACGAGCTCAAGAAGACATAGATAAAGCCACCCAATCTTTGGCGCAAGAACAGAGTGCACATGAAGAGCAACAGAGAAAGGCCGCACAGGAGCAACTTGACTTACAAGCCAAATGGGAGGAGGAAAAGGCCCAGTTACAACAGAGCAAGGACCAGTTGCTAGCAGAGCAACTTGAAACACAAGAAATAGTTCATAAGGCACTGCACTCCGTGAAAATCATAGAAGTGAAGATGGAAGATCGTCTTCCACAGTAGGTGACCCAAGTGGAAGAAGTCATCCAACAACTTCAAAAGTGCATCACGGACCTAAAAATTCGCACCGTTCTTGAGACACCCCAAGAGATAAGAGATCTAAGAGAGTCCACTTCTCGAAGCGCAGTCGCCCGATTAAAAACTTTGGGTTCAGAATGTAGGCATCTAAGCACCAGAATCACCCAGACCTATGAAACCCTTGCAGAGAATCCAAAATTGCAGACATTGGAGGCATAACTCCAAGAAGCAAAGCAACATGAAGATGTGCTACAAGAGCAGCTGAAGTCTGTGACCCCATTCAAAAGAATGAAGAGGTTCGCAGAGCAACGCACAACCCAACAACAATTACACACACTGCAAAGTAAAGTAATGGATGTTTCTCAGCGACTGCAACAACTCCAAGAGAAGGCGTGTCAAATGTTCGCCAAACTTGAAAGCTAGAGAGATGAACTTGAACAGGGTGCCATCACTACATAATAACGCCTGGAAGGACCGCTCAATGACACAGTAATCCAGGAATTTACTGAATAAGAGGTTGTCGCACTGCAGCAATTCGAAGCTTCTCGAGCCAAGCTCGAGGCGTTCAAAGCGGAATTGGTCGGACCTGAGTGACTCGAGACGGGTCATAGGTGAGTGTTGGGGGCATGTTGGCCCTTGACCAAGTTTTGAAGAGTACTTGGCCATACTTGACCACTTTTGGGACTGCGATAGCTTTCCAAGGAAGGAGCACAATGAAAAGAAGAAAATAAGGAAGAAAGACCTATTTTGGGGTCTATTTTAGGGTTTATGGGTTGATGTAATGGGAAAGGGATGTCGGCCCATGGGTTTACCCACATTTAGGCCCATTTTGTAATCTATAAATAGATAGGCAATGTAAGAAATAAAGGAGGTTGTTGCTTAGTGCACTTGGTGATTGCTTAGTGCAAGTTGGATACAGTGCTAAGAGTTGGATCTGTGTGATCAGATGTATCTTAGAGTGCTTTGTGCATGAGATAGGAGAGCTAAGTGTAGGTTGTTATAGTCTTTTGTTGAAGAGCAAGGAATAAGGATCTAGCGAGTTGCGCAGATCTTCGGTCCTGTGCGAAGTAAGGGTCATTAAATCTTTGTGTTGTAACTGCTTCACCAACATAATATAAACAAGACTTTATGGATGTAGCCCCAGGGTGGGGGTGAACCATGGTAACTGTGTGTATGGTGTTTTGTGATTCTCTCTTATGTATTTATCTCTTTCTTGGCTAAGTGCTTGATGTGGTTAAGTAGATCTAGTATGCTTTGTGTTGTTGAAGAATGAATGAACATTATATCTGATATATGAGATGCTCAGTGCTTGATCTGTCGAATCTAACTTATCTTTATGTGGATAAGTACTTAGTATAATTATTCACTGTGATTATCTTTGCCTTCTGCGAAGTTGATTAATGAACGTATATTAAGGAATAATTGATGCTAAGTGCGTTGTAGGAAAGGTAATCACAGATCTGTGTCCTAGCTAAGGTTGTAGACACCTAAGTCTTGCAACCACCCCTGCCTCTACCTCGAGTAAGACTTCATCTGCTTCGCAGGTGTTGCTGAAAGGGTCGGTAGTTAGGGCTTTGTTGGTGTACTCTTGAGCGTTGAACCCTGGATCTGCCCCTATGCCAACAGATACAGAAGAAGCATTACCCAGAAACCCTAGGAAATAATTTCAACAGCGCGAAGCAACTAAGACCACAGAAGGTAAACATTAGAATGGTAAAAGAATTACTGAGATGAAGGTCACTAGGAATAAGTCTAGAAAGCTAAGAAAGAAAAGGGCTAATACTGTAAGGTTACAAGAGGTTCTAGAGGATACTTCGTAGAAAGAAATATTGAAGAATTGGAGCTTCACCAAGATATCAGAACAATGACATAGAATACTTTGCCATGATGAAGAAATATAGTTGTTGGGGCCAATATATCCATTCGAATTCGGCTCCGAACAGGCAATAAAGAAATAAAGGTTCATCATCCAACCGTTGAAAAATGCCATAACAGGTTGAAGAGGAGTTAATGAAGGATCATACCCATTGAAAGAAGACTGTTGCTAAGTTTCCTTACTTAGTCCATCGCGCCACACACCAAGAATACTTTTTGCTAAGTGAGAATTTGAGCACAAAACCTGAGATTAATTCACCCTGAGATCGTTGCCTTGTTCCCATATTATTCACTGTAGTCCCTGAATTCCTTTCGCACCCAAGCTAGATGACCCAAGCTTGTATGTCGAACGAGCTCAACACTGCTAAGAAAGAAGTTGAAGAATTTTTAATTGACTTAATGACTGAGAGATTCATGTCGGAGTGAGGAGTATCTACAGGTGTACAAGCATCATCCTTGGGAGCATTTCCATCTTCCCCCTCCACTTCTTGAGAAGGCCATACCGACCACCTTCAGAAAGACGATCTAAGCTTAGAAACGACTTCTCCACTGTGAAGATGATCCCAAGTTTCTTTCCTAGATATATCCCACCACTAAGTGGCACAGTGAATCGAGACATTGTACCCAAAGACTTTGACTATGCTTTGGTCACTGTGTACCTCTCGAAAGGGGTGCACACAGTTCGTGCTGACCAGGATAAGATCACAGTGCTGAAATTTAGTGATTTTAACCTTGGTGATCACAAAGTTTACAGTATGCTAGCCCCACACAAGTACTTAACTATCAAAAAAGGGAGGAACCCGAAGATTTTCCCTCAGCAATGGACCCATAACCTCGCACAGTCAACCCTCCTCAATGTAATGAAGATTCTTCATTTCGAGAGGCATCAGGAAGTGAATGCATGTGTCATATTGTTGCTATCATGATATGATGGAGGATACTTATGGTTGTATTGTCGCATCAGGGTGGATCCGATTCTGATCAATCGGATCATAGGGCTAAGCATGTATGGCCCTGACCCACAAGAGTTTTACCCTGGAAAGACTGCAGATTTCACTCTTTCCCAATGAATAAAAGACACATATGGCGATGTAGAGAAGGGCATGTGAGGATACAAGGTAGCCTCCATAGATAATGCAGTAGTGCACCTCAGTTTCCAGATGATCGCATGGAAGTTAGTTCGCAAGAACAGACCCACATAGGTGACTAGATTTGTAGTTGACCTCGCAGGGAAGTGCACGTAGGGACTACAAATGAATTGGGCAAAGTACCTTGTAAATCAGATCGAGCTTGACTGTAAAGAAGCACAAGACCAAGGGTATGAGTTCCACTTTAGTTAGTTCCTCATACTCATCTCTTTCATCGCCTGGGGGCTACCAAAAGGTGCCACTTTTCTGGAGATCAAACCCTTCGAACCACTGGATGCGAAGTTCTGTACGTTGTGGTACTCCAGTGACATGAACAAGAAGTGGCAGTCCAATGCCGTCTCCCACGCTTATTACAACCAATTAAATAATGCAATCCAGTATACACCTTGCCTTACACCAAACACACTTCATAGGTTTAGACCTTTGATCAAATTCGGTGCGGACCGCCACTTCACCTATATCACAATGCATGTGAATGAGCACAAACAACAACTCCAGTCGTACTACAAGTTGACAGAAGAAGACTTGGAGCAGATTACAAAGGAATGGTCGGTGGAACTCCTTATTCCATCAGACCCTGCAGAAATATCCGATGTGGAAAGCCCCGAAGCTATACTGGATACACCTAGACAGATTTCATTACAAGGGAAGTAGGAGGGGGAGAAAGAACAGCTATAGCAGAGCAAGGACCAATTGCTAGCAGAGCAACTTGACGTGCAAGAATGAGTTCACAAAGCACTTCGCTCTGTGACGGTCATTGAAGTGAAGATTGAAGAACATGTCCCACAGCAGGTGACACAAGTTGAAGAAGTAATTTAGCAACTTCAACAGAACATCGCAGATATAGAGCTTCGTACCATGCCTGAGAATCCCCAAGAAGTTAGATATCTAAGGGAGGAAACTTCCCATAGCGCAGTTGAAAGGTTAAAAACTTTATCTTTGGAATGTAAGCAGTTGAGCTCTAGAAGATCCCAGACTTATGAGAACCTCACAGAGAACCTAGAATTGCAGAAATTAGAGGCGCAGCTCTAGGAAGCAAAGCAATAGGCAGATATGATATAGGTGTAGCTAAAGGCCTTGACCCTAGTCGAAAGAATGAAGCGATTTCCAGAACAACGCATCACCCAAAAATAGGTACACATGCTGCAAGTAAAGTGATGGAAGTCTCTCAACAACTTCAACAATAGGTGCCACATGTCGCGGCGGAGTGATGTAAGTCTCTCAACGAATTCAACCCTTCCAAGAGAAAGCATGCCAACCGTTTCACTGGTTGAGAGAGAGAGGCAAAATTGGGCTGAACAGTTGTCATCACTGCAGAACAATGCATGGAAGGACTAGTAAACGTATGCAAGGATCCAAGAGTTCAATTTAGAAAGAGGTTGTTTCACTCACAACAGTCAAGCAGCTCCTGAGCCAAGCTGAGATATTTGAAGCGTAGTTGATCATACCGCATTGACTCCTGGACGAAGTCATGTGTGAGTGTTGGGGTCTGCTGGCCCTCAATTACTTTGAGGAACACTTGGTCATATTTGACCATTTTTGATACTCAATACCCATCAAAGATGGAGCCTCCAAGAGAAGGGTAGATAATGGGATCTTGGCCCACTTTGGGACCCTTTTAGGGTTTTAATAATGTAATGGGAAGGGATGTGTTGGCCCATGGGTTTACCCATGTTTCAGGCCTATTTTGAAAGTATAAATAAGTAGCTAGGAAATGGGCCAAAGAGAGAAGAAGCTAAGGCTAGTAAAGGCTTTGTGTGCTATTATGACCTAATTTGTAGATGATGCAAGTGTTGTAGAGCTGAGTGCATGGATTGTAAGAAGGCTCAGCTAGATCTACTCTGGGAAGGAGGATTTGGCAAGGTACACGCAGATCTCCCTCATTCTCATGCAGAGGCCAAGGGTGAGATCTGTGGCTATAAATCCCACTGACCAACGACAATAAAGAAGAATAATACTTTGGACATAGCCCTGTGGTGGGGTGGAACTAAGGTAACTCGCTGTGTTATGCTTGGTGCTTGACCTAATGTGCTGGTTTCTCTTTCCATGTGTTGTTCTTGGATATGATTATGCTATGTGCTTGCTAAGGATACTCTTAGATAGATCCACTTTGATTTGTGCTTCTTAAATGTATGTACAGATCCTATTGATATATATGAAAGTGCTAAGTGATAAAACTATTTTGTTGTTGCTAAGTGCCAACTTAACCTAGATCCAAGTGAATGTTGCGTGCTCCTCAGGCTATCGAGGTTTATTAGATATTGATGAATGATGTATGCTAAAGTTCTTGCTAAGAGTTAGAATCATAGATCCGGTGGTCCCAAATACATTGTAGACACTTTAGTCTTGCAACCAATTCCCCTACCTCTACCTCGTGATTCTTTATCTCATGCAGGTGTTACTTAAAGGGCCGTGAGTTAGGTTTTTGTTGGTGCGATGTTGAAGCTGCTGACCGGGTCTACCCTCGCAAGCCAACAATGTATCACATGGCAGATGGATTGATTGAAAACACAACAAAACCACAATCCATACATCCAACCACCACCCATGTATGTTACTACCCAATATCCATTGATGTATGGAGGTCCATCTTACTACTCCTCCTCCTCTACTAACAACTATATTCCTTTTGGCCTCTCCACCCATGAGTGACCCTGTCGACACCCATGTGATGCACTGCCTCCCAACCGTGTTCAGTACCTCTACCTCAGCTTATAACATCGGCACTAGTTAAAGTGTTATGTCTTCCTATGCACCCTACTGATCATTGCCACAAAATAATTTTGTATTTTCCATTTCCTTGGCCCTTCCACTTCACACCTCTTCACCAGATGTTCACATGTAAGTTAATAACTTGTTCATCCTCTCCCATTCATAATTTCCAAAAATCTTTGAATGATCTAAATAGGAAAATCTGTCCCATCAGCCGAATCACCCCAAAAAGAAAGGAGAAACCAAAACATCTGACTAGGGGAAATAACCCCAAGAAAACCAACCCACCTGGGAAATCCAACTGTGGTAACCGTAACCCCATGATAAATAACAAAATCCAAGGGATGAAAAGTAACAACAACCTCCCGGATGGGGTGCTAGATACACATGCATGGACGCTGAGGAGAGGCATGGCTGTAGGCATTGGGAGTTGAGCGTGACGGCTCAGTTCCATCACCGCCACCCCAAACCAACATCAATTTTCCATTACCATGGTGCAGATGACAATTAAACAACTCCCCTCTCCTCCCAAGCTTCATTTCATGACCGTGTTATCTGCGCATGTCTTCTGTCTCTGTGCGTGCTCCAATTGACATCCCCCTCTGCGGCCTTCGCCTGAGCTAACTAGGAACTGTACGTCTATCACCTCGGTTTGGCTCCAGATTTCTAACACCATCACCGCGCACCCTGGCATCCTATTTCTTTTCATGGATGAGCCCATGTCACATCTCTAGGATGCTGCGAGAGGCTCTCCATGGAAACCCTCGGCCGTCTCCAGATCGCCTCGCTTCACCTTCCTCCCCGCTCCTCTCCTTCCATTTCACTGGGGCTTTACCCTCTTCCTCCACCCCCACTCTATCCACTTTCAGCTTTGATACTTTAGCCATCGCATCTGTGCTATCGCCTTCTTCCCTCGCATCCATCTTCCCGGAATTTCAAATCTGTCGCAGCCTCCTCTTGCACCAATTCCCTACTCTATTGGGAAGACTTTGGGAGAGCCACCTCCTTGCGAGCGTCGAAACACCGAGAACCAGTCCCCTAACTCTTTCCTTGACACACATATATGAGAAAGCCTTGCAATTCTCTTCGGTTTGGTCTTCGAACTCCGTTAGGGGGTGGAGGATCTTCAATTATGTCTGCTTGCCATGGATGGAAAGGTAGTAGTCCTTCTCCAACTCCTTTCCTCCCTTCAAGAATCTTTCCCCTTGGAACTCTGGGCAGTGTGTTTTCAATGTAGGAACTCGATGGTGTGACCAACGAAGGGAATGCCTAGGTGCAGCGTTCAACAAGAAATTAGAAGGACCACCCATGGCTGAGGATATGGCAAAGGAGGTGACACAAAGACGTCAGACGCTAGGATGTACCTCAGCTTGTCGACAGGACGGGAGGGAAGCGTGGATCGGAAAGGCAATACTCAAGGATTATGGGCCGCCGGTGGAGGGAGATATGGTCCGGTATCGCCCACATCAATTGGCCCAAAGAATCTGCCAAATGTCCGAGGTCATGAGGGCACTTCAAGATTCTTTAGTTTCTTTTTAGTTGTTGTCCAGCTTAGTTTCAACTCGCTTACTTTAGAATATTACACTACTTTATGTTTGACTTCATGTTGGTCGATTGGTTTCCTCCTCGCTGGGAAGTCCAAGAATCATGCTAAAGAATCTTCTCCTCAGATTTTGTATCTCTTTTTGGTCTAGAAAGGCCCTTTATATATAATACTACTAACTTCTACAAAAAGAAACAAAAAACAACAACCTACAGAACTTCTACGCTCTTTGTGATGAGAATGGTCATTATACTCTTTTCAACTTCAAACTAATGAAAAATTCCATGAACGCACCACGTCCCCCAAAGGTCTTCCCTCAACAAGCCTCAAAACAAGATTTGCAACAAAGTTCCAATTCTGCTATCACTATAACTATTTTCAGGTGGTCTCCGAGTTTCAGAATTCTGGTGAAGGATTGTGTAGCCTCCAAGATATGATAGATTTGAGGAATCAACTATATATGGCAGGACGTGAGGACAAAGTAGAGAGTTTTAAAGGGAGAATTAGCGACCGCTGATCTCCTAAAAGAAGCTCCTCGATCAATGTATCGGCTAACGTGATCGGTGATTTAAATAGCTGAAGTTAAGAATCGAGGGCGACCACGGAAAACCATTACAGCTTACGAGGGCCGCGTGGGCACCTATAGCAAATAAGATCGAGGGAAAGAAGTCCTGATTCGAAACCACTTTTCTCCAACCTCCAATGAAAAGTTCCGCAAACGGACCGAGATCTGTAAAGTATCCTGCATCATCACCGGGCGAGTATCGACGCATTGAAATAACATGAGGATTAACCGACGAAGGGTGGGCAGGGGAAAAATAACCTGGTTTAAATCATATGTATTTCAAAGAGATACACAACAGTGCCATCCACCCAAAACCATTTCTCCAACCCGCGATGTAAGTAGATACCTATAAAAGGAGGAATCCCCTGACATTATTCTATGACAATTTGAAGCATTTGAAGATTAAAAGTTAGTACAAAGATACCTTGAAATTTCAAATTCAAAACTAAACCAAACTCACATCCGCCGCGTGATAGGTATTCTTCACCATGGTTTCCCTTCCTTTTGTTTTGACCGTGTGTGAGCAAGAGATCTCCTCCAGGGAGGAATCCCTAATTGACAGAGATTTTGACATCTTTGACACTGAGATAATGGTCTCATCTGTTTCTATGTCTAAATTGAATTTATTGAACAATGTTGGAACCCACATACCTTTTCTCAAAGTGGCTCGAAATTTCCATCATCCCTTATGTCATAGAAACAGTCTTTTCATTCCCCAAATTCGTGAGCTAGTGTGCAGAAAGATATTCTTAGGAAGAAAGAGTCCTAAACAAATTAGGGTCGTGGTTATGTGTAAAAGTAGATGGTCCATCACCGAACACTAATGCACTAGACCCTTCCCACAAAGGTGCCAGAGCCTTGAGGAATAGAGAATGATCATAATTTATAGAGAGTGTCTGCCCGAAGTTAAAATCTTATTTCTGCAGACCATAGTTAAGCTTGAACATCATTAAGAAAGTCTATCATTTCCTACCAGCGTGAGCATCATGGTTGTCGAATTCTAGTGGGTTTGTTCTCTTCTGAGTCAAATATTAGGGTTAGACAATGAGAAGTTTGTGGTAGAGGTCATGTTAGGGTTCCTACTGGTTTTTTTCCTCACCGATTAGTCACCAGGTCGGCTTTGATGAATTTATTACAGAGAATATAAATCAACAACTGGTCAACTTCAGCTCGCTGATATTTCAGATACTATTCTCACTTGCTAAGAATGTTTATGGAATCCAACAAAACCGTGTTTCCTGAGACTGCATTTATTTCATTCAATGTAGAGGATCTACATGCTCATCTTCATCAACAAAAATCATCTCCAGAGTTTGCTACCTTATTTTTTGTCCATTTTCCAAGGGTCCCTGAAGAAACAGTTAACTCCATGTACCAAATCCAAGAACATGGTGGAGATCTGTGTTGTTCACACAATCCATCAGGATTTGGGTATATGGATACCAAGAGGGACCTCATTTGTTACCAGTTTTTCTAACTCCCAGGATCTTTTCTTTGGAGTTTATAAGACAAAGGATCATTTCAGACCGAATATCTAAAGCACACAAGGATTCTAATCTAAAATTTCCATTCGTGGTGGGCCCCTTTGTAAAAAAGAATAAATATTGTCTACCCCAGATTCAATCAAAAATCAATAAATTCGGTTTCACCAAATAGTATGGAGAAGATATGATCCGCATTAGGTCATATCGAAGAGAATATTGTTGAGTAGGCAGGGTCCCTATGAAAATGAACATGATGAAGAATTTACAAGTTACTAATCTTAGAGACCTCAGGCGGAGAGATGGAGGAAATGCAAAGATGATCAAGTAAAACAAATAGAACCAACATCTCAACAGAGTCTTCACACATAAACCTTCACCTAGATTGGTTATCAAATCTCCTAAAATGAGCATCTACAACAAGAGGAGCACTAAAGGCCTTGGGTGCCAGCAGCCATCAAGACACTCTCAAGAATATGAGAGTCACATCACCCACTCAAGTAATTAACTTGGAAGAAGAAGAATCAAAAGAGAAAATAGGCATGTAGGTGGTAGAGACTACAACCAAGAGTGAAGAAACCAATACAAAAAGAAAGCCACAGAATGAGAGCAACACAAAGGTTTTCAGCAGCAGAAAGCATGTATTCAGCTAGACACCTAGGGCATTCTATCATTCCAAGGAAGATTTGATGCACCAATATGTCGTGAAGGGGATTATGGCCAACAACGAAATAAGATAAATTTTACCTAAAGTAGAAGGAACTTTCCAACGTAAGGCTCACTTTCTTTCACTGATATTGAAAAACATTTATCTTGTGATTGATGATGAAAAGGTATCCAAATACATGAATGGCCTGAGATACATTTCACTCGGATAAAGTGAAATTTCATAGGAATGTCACCCATACGTTATACTGATTATCCGGGATTTTCTGAAGGTTGCAAGATTAATAATGTATGATCAAAGCCAGATGGACAACTGAACAAGAAAAGGTGTCCAACAAAGCCTAGATGAAACAGGTCAAGAGGCTAGAAGGTTCCCTAGGGCTAAAAAAAAGCTTCTCCGGATGAAAAGGATAAGATGAACTGTGAGCTCAAAGAGGAGGTTGAATATGTCACCCACATATCATCCACAAATGGTAGAATTGACATCTTTGGAGCAGGAGAAGGAAAGCTTCATACAAGAGGTGCTCACTACAAAGCTAAGGTATTGCAAAGGAGAAAGAAAGAAAATTGTCATGATGCAAACAATGACATCGTGACAGGAAACTATTGTGCCTTATTGTACAGAGGACTACCATGTCAGGATAGTCCAAGCAGCTAAGGTCTCAGGTGAGATTGAAAACAAATGAGATCAAAAGTCTCAAAGAAAGCATGGAAAAATTGAGGTAAAGAAATGAAAGTGAAGGATTGAGAAGATGGATCAACTCCATAGAGAAAATCAAGATTTGTAGGAGAGAGTAAATAAGATAAAAAATAGGTTAAAGGAAAAAACGTTATTGCAAGGGGCCAAACATACTAGCATGGAATGCCATTCTGTGGAAGCTACTAAATCGTAGGGTTTATCTCAATTTTATCAATGACAAAGACAATATGGTTGCTAAAACTCGGAACAGATGCAAGGTTGTAACAAGCATTAGTAAAGAATCCATCAGAATGGGCCCAAAATGACATTGACCTACTGAATGTCATACCAACTGTTGACCTTCCTACCATCAGTGTGAAAGACAGGACCGCATTGATCATTTCAGCCAGAAGAATAATTGCCAAGCACAACTTACTCGGATCACCTGCATCAGCATAGTAGAATAAAGATATGCAAATGGATCAAAGCATATAGGAGTTTAGATATGCTTTTGAACAATTGTTTTTCAAAGGCCTTCCATCATTCTGGGACAACAAAGGCTCATTATACAATCAAGAGGATTATCACTCTCTGCTCATGTAATGCAGGATGGATCATTCTAAGTTTGAAGATATGGAAGAAAGTCTGAAGGGCCCAAGTCTGGTAGAGAATTTTGCTACGGATTTTGAGATTTTAAATAAGTTTAATATAGTAAAGGTAAGCATGCCAACCATGTCCTATGCTACATGCATTGACTTGGAAATTTAATCAAAGAAATGATGGATTATGAAATCCCCTCCGATCTGCAATGGAAAGAAATCGTACGCTTGGGTAAAACAAAGTGCAACGTCCCCGGAGCCAACAAGTGACCTCCAAGTGTCACCAGTTTTGCAGAACCAGGAGGAACTCAGAACGAGACAGTTGGCACAGAAGAAGTTGGGCAGTCAAAGAAATTGTTCATGATTTTCAAATGTTTTTTATTTTGCTAATTATTGTAAATCGTTTCGTATACCGAAACTATCAATCAAAATTGTTATAGAAGTTGAAACACTTTGGTTTCAGTTTGTTTTTATCAGATTGTATAAGTATTGAAAGATTGAAAGTAACTAATATTGTCAGAAGTGCAAGAGCACCTTTTGGTTGTATCAAACTCTACTTGTAATTTTTCTGAATCTGAATTAAATACAAATGCAGAAGATTTTCAAATCTCTATGAAAAGATTCTAACAAGTGGTGATATGAGATTTTTTTCCTTTCAGTGTATGTATTTCCTATAGCCTATCATTTCATTTAAATTTTATTCTATTTAAATTGGAGAGTTTAAAGGCCCAGAATTCATCCCGTGATGCTCTCGGCTTAAGCAATTTAAACTATGTTATTGTCTTCTTAACTTATTTAGAATCCATTTCAGTGATGCTCTGATGTCGCTATTTGTTTTCTTCATCTTCCTACACTTCTTTTTATTTCAAATAAAACTCAGATTCATCACCTCATTTAGCCTTCGTCCTCTGGAGAGTTCTATGAGTTGATGCATTGTTTTCGTTCACTTTCAGAATTTTGACTCCATAGCCCATAGTGTTCCCCCCTTATTTGCCAGCAAATTTATTAAAAATCTGCAAAACATACCAAATCTAGCCATCGATTTCCATAGATATATCAAGTGACATGAGAGAGCCCTCTCTGAGTTGATCAGGCTAGTTCCTCGGCTCTAAAGTTGGTTGAAACAGTTACCTCTGTCATTTGTCTATTCAGTCGAACATAATTTACAGAGTGCTAACACACCCCCAGCTGTGTTGAAAAACCCTATTCCACACCAAGGCATGATGAATACTTAATAGGAGATGCATCCTGCCCCACCACAGATGGGACAGTATCAAAACCCTGGAAATCCAACGGATCGCAATATCCTCCTAACTAGCGAAGAATAAATTCTTCTACAAACATGAAGTCGTCAATATAGCGCACCCCTGACTCTAATCCCACCACTTTGAAAGCGGTTCTAGCTACAGCCAGAAAACCCTTGATGATTCCATGCCCTAAAACTGAACCCACCATTTGTATCCCTCGCAACCGTTTATGACATAATGTCAACAACCCTCAGGATAGGGCGGCACACAATTACAGTCTGGTCGATGACTTGGTGCAATCTCCTGCTCAATGGAAATCCTTACTATGTGCCTTGGGGGTAGTCAACCGAGATGATACTAGGCTCATCACATTTGATATATATTGTAGGGAACCTCGTCTCCCCGCTCTGGTAGCTTTCCAGATACCAGTCAAGATTCAAAAAATCACGGTTCATCGATGTATCATTTATGAAGGTGCATCCATATGCATAATGTCCAAAATTGTATGGAAAAATATAGGCTCCCCTGAGCTAATACCATCCTCCATCACTTTAAGATCTTATGACAGATGACCATCCTCTCCTGAAGGGATCTTTCAAAATGTCCCCACCTAACTTGGGGGAAAACCATCCTCATTGACAGCAAGTTCATCGAGACCTCGCTCGATTACAACATCTTGTTTGGACGTAGCTACATGTACACTATGAAGGAAGTGGCCTCTTATGTATTTCAAACGATGATGTTCCCCCACAATGGGAACATCATCACCATCGACCAAGTTTCACATTATGAGCCTAACCACTCCTCCAACATCGATAACATATTACCTCTTGTTTTCACTAGTTTCAATGCATATCCACTCATGGATATGGGCCCTGGAATTTTCAAAGACACATCCTTGTTGGGGGCATACCATGAAGCACCACAACTCATACATCCCTCTGAACAAGTGTTTCATATCTTCTAATGACACTAAAACTAGGGATACCATTCCTCCCACTGAGGCTTCTCCACCCCTCGACATCCCACCAGTTGAAGAATTTTTACCTCAGGAATTACCTGAAAACCTTGTGACACCACTTATCCCTGATTTCACCCTTCCCCAAGGGAAAATACCAGTTTGAGAAACCATCCCTCAAGCCATTAAACATATTCCCTTATTCTACCCCCCACCGGGAGTACAAGCTTTTCAGGTAGCTGCAATGCTTAACCTTCCCAACATGGTACTCACCATCCTGGTATGGTATCTACACCCACCCATGATGGTTCCTCAACCATCCCTCCCTTCCCAATCCGAGGCAGTGCTGATGCATATTCCAGTACTAACTCCAAACACACTGCCCTCAACTCCACTCACCAACACCTTTGCTACGGTTGGGGGAAGACAAAAGAAGAAAGAGCTCACTGCTCCACTTCCCCCCCGAGTTCAATCTCCTTGTGCACTTTTCGAGAGAGAGGAACACCCCACTAATAGATGTATTTCTCTCCTCGAGTTACGCAATCCGATTCAACTCCCTCGAACAACCACATCACTTGTCACTTCACCAAGCACACCTAGTACTACCACAACATCCCCTACTACATGAAGTAAAGGGTTGTGAGCCAAATTCGTGTGTGCCATCTGTTCAGAGTGTGGCCACTATACTCATGATTACCCCACTCTACCTCAATTCTGACAAACTCTAATGACAATACACCAAATATTTCAGCAATATCCCTCTCCACCCAAGTCATCAAGTACCCACTTCACCGACATCCATTATGTCTCGATCTCATTCAACAAATGGATGAGGTGTCCTTGCTCTCATTGTGAATCACTTTATCATTTCACATACTAGTGTCCTTTGATCATTGAATACAGGCGTCGTCAAATGGTCCTTATTCAAAATCCTTCAACCACCTCACTTATGGTACTACGATTGATTCCCCCCATCCCTTCTCCAAATACTATTCACATCACCTCCCCTGAACCCGAGTCACTTCCCACTCCTCCATGGTTCATGGATAGACTGTTTAAGGATTTTCTCCCAAATCCTCCCAATTCTTCAGCTCATTTCCCACAGGAAATATTACCCCCGACCAAATTTTACAACCCAGAGTGTCTGGACATTTGGTTTATGTCAATCACGTCATCGCACCATAGTTGTGATACCCCCTCTACGTATTCACCACTTAAAGACAACCACACAGTAACAATCACCAACGTTACTTCTTTGGATCCCCTATATTCTCTCATTTATCACTACGACGAAGATATCCTAGAGGAACTCACTACCCCTGATTTCCCATGGAATGTGCTCCATCATCAAGCACTTTTCCTCTCACAAGAGGTCTTTCACCTGCCTGATTGGTAGACCCAAGCTCCCATAATCTTCCAAATCACCTCACAACACTCTCGCCATATCACCAATTGTGTTAGTGAAAATGAGGTGGCATTGTGGGCCCACCACCCATATATAGGAGCATTTTTCTCACATCATGTCTATGCATGCATGCTCATGTTCAAAATTATCAAATAATTGTTATATGATCTTTATCTTCGAATATTGTTCACGTCGAGTATTCGGTTTTCATGTGTGCAGGTACTTGGTCATCACAACTCAGCACCACCCCTTCAGGTATATAATCGACACTGTAATGTAATCATTCCCTCTGAATATCAATTGCATCTCCCAGTCATAGCCTCTGACATTTTCCTTTAGGGTCCCTTCATCTGGCTCTGTAGTACTATCACCTCTGCTACATTTTAGTACTGTGACCCGGTAGCACTCTCCCCCACATGAGTTATCCCATTCATAGTCCCCCATGACACTTTGACACTCATGCCTCTTTCACCCCCTAGGGATGGGAGTCCCGATAGTCTTATGTATTTTCGAGAATTAGCCACATACTCCTTCTCTTGATTTTTTCTAGATTTCCCAACGGACTCCCAGATTACCACATCGCGGTTCTATTTTGAATGCAACTCCACAGTATCATTAACCCTCCATTTCATCCACAATTAGTTTACCCATCTGCAAATTTCCTTCCATTCATTTACCTCATATAGAAACCCACCAATGAGGCCCCCACCCTCCACCAGATCTTCACACAACTTGCACCCTCACGGGCAAAGCCATATTGCATTGGGGCACTTGTTTTTGTATCTGTACACTCATCCCAAATTATTCTTTATTTATTTGGTAATTGTAAAAAGCCTTTGTTTCCAGCATTAACTTATCTTTTTATCGTCACCCTTGACGAGATTATTTTTTCCGGCAAAGCAACCCATGTTGCCCTTGGTTGGGTCATTCACTATCCTCTACTCATATTTACATCATCCATAAACCTCGAGTATCCCACAGTCCATGTACCCCCTATCTCTAAGTTTGTCCACTTTGTCACACCTCTGGCACAATTTAACCCCATGTCTAGTCATCCCCCTGATGCTAGATACAGGTTCACGGTTGTTTCCAATCATCCTTCAAACATACCCCCAACCAAGGGAAGTCTTGAGTCTCACCACATATTGATGTCGTTCATGTTCTTTATCAATTCCTGATCTTATCCAGTTGATTTCATGAATCCCTTTGCTTCTTGGAGTCACGTCTCCCTGTCTGTCGACATCAACACAGTTTCTAGAAGGGCGAAAATATTTTGACTCTCATTACCTTTACAATGAGGAGTATTGAACGACACATAGGGAACCATCATTTCTCTCTGATGTCATTGACCCCCATAGCATTTGACTTCAACAAAATCTCATGTTATGGTGGGTCTTACTATGCGACTATTGCAGTTGTTTCATACTAGCTGAAGACATCTTAATATTGTTAGGCCCTCAATGCCTATGAGTCATCGACACTTCTTCCAGGTGTCCTTGCCTCTTTTCAGAGTATTCTCACCATCATAATTGTCCTCTGTTGTTATCAAACCTCCCTGGAGGGCGCTGTATTTATCTACATAATCATACAACTTCAGTTATTGTCTTCAATTTTTGAGCTACATGACACAAGCATGGGGCATGCCCGCCTCGTTTGTATACAGATTTTATTTCTCCACCTAGAGAAAGGTTTGGGTCCCACAGTTTCCCCTCTCCCTCTGACAGATCGCTCTTGCAGTTACTCTCAACACTCTTCCTTACAATGATACTCAGTAGAAGAAACATTGATGTATTTCGGCTATACATATGCTCCTAACCTCACACATCAGGGGGCATATGTTATCATTGAAATTTCATCTGCAACATTACATGCAAATGGTTACAGGAATACAACATCTCCAAACACCTATTAGTTCACCTGCAGCACCGAAAGTGCATTTCCAAGGGGAAAAACTATAAAACTAGTCAAAAAATTGACATGTGCTAAAACACTAAAGGAAGCATGTTCACAGTGCATGGGCCAGAGAAGCCCGTAGAGAACACAATGCGCTATATGTGCGAATGTGTACACGAAAAGCTGCACACTCCTGTAAAAGACACATTTATGGTTCTTGTTGGCCCCTCGCCCACTTCTGGACCAACTCCCAACTTGATTAGACCCTCAAATCTGAGTTGAATCCGAATGGGGGGCTAGTCAAAGACCTAAGGGTGCCCTAAAGGGCCCCTTGTCCACAATAAGAACAAGTTGGATATTGCCTCAAAGACATGCTATAAATGGAGGCCATGGGTGCACTAATAATTTAAGAATCTCATAATATTTTTATGCTGCCTCTATCCTCCCTCAAGAAACCCCTTTTCTTCTTGGAGCATTCTAGCAACATCTCAATAAGCTATTCACCTCACCTCTTGAGGGAATAGGCTTGGATTTCTTGACCATTTTCTTTCTAGTTTATAATTGTAAGAAGAGCTCTCAAATAGGGGACTCAAGAGCCCTCCCAAGGAGGAAGAGGGGATCCATAAGTCCTCCTTTATCTACGGTGTTTGCCAACTAATATAGTTATCCATTGGTGGCATAATCATTGGTCATTTGGTTGATTGATTTTGGTTTAAAGTTTCTTATGAATTTTAGTTTTATTTCCTTAATTATTTCTTTAATTGTTTCTAGTTTAGTTGTTTGTTTATTTCATGTTCTTGGACTATTTAATTCATACACTAACCTATGTCTTGTCTAGCAGGCCCAACTAGACTAGAAAGTGCCATTGTTTTTCTCTTCCAAGTGACAAAACAGACACAACATAAGGATTTTAAAATTCTGAAAGGTTGTACCAACAAAATCTAGTAAGATAGGTAACCAAGATTTGTAAGGATCATAGGAAGTCCACATGTTGCAAATTCACACCTAAATTATTAAAAAATTGGCATATTTGTTCACTTTCTCTCACACAAAGTCACTCCTCACTCACATAATTTCATCTTTCATTGTGGAGGTTGAAGTAGGTTTCTCCAAAGGAATTCTGAAATGTCCCACTATTTCTTGAAGAAATTATCCACACCCACTTTATTCAAATGATATTGGTTCACATCCCCAATCTCTCAACCCACCACATCTAAATTTTTTTCTAAAAACTCACTAAGTTTTCCTCCACAAGAGGTTCCAAAAGAATTTTTTTAGTCTAGGTAGGATCTCGGGGGTAGGCATCCAAATAACCCCTTGTTATCTAGTTCTCACATTTTCAAACATTAGAAGTTGACAAATAGGGAACTTTAAAATTCTCCAAGTCAAGTGTTCCTAACACCATAAGGTAGGGATATACCCTTGAAGTGTTGAAGGTCGAGGTCCAATTGTTCTATGCATTCGCCCTTGAATCAACCAACTCTTGGAAGGGATCCATCTCGTGACCCATTTATGAGGCCAAAAATCTAAATTTCGCACTTTGACCGAGGTACCTAGTGACCCAATTCAGGACATATACCCAGGTGGGAATTGTGGGCTTCAATTGTACCTTGATCAAATTTTTTGTGTCTATTGGGAAATATCGCTAGCTCTTTCAGGATATGCACCCTCTACCCCTCATTATAACTGATTATTTCATCCTTCACTAGTTCCTCTTCCAGTGGCTTCAGACCCCACTGTTGAGTGCTCTTGGAAGGTCCAGTGATATTTGAGAGGAAGCATGATGTGTCTTTTTAGGACACAAGAATTTGTTTTCTTTGTTCTCCCATGCAGACAAAATCCACCTACCCACATGTATGCTTATTTACAGTTGATTTATGTATGATGCTCATTGGATTACATGTGATTGTGAGATATATATTATGAAGGTCCAAATTATACAAGTCTCTTGTTCATTTATTGCTCTCATCACCATTTTCACACATCCACTTTTCTAGTCATACATCACAGGGGACCTACAGAATCCTCGTCGTTCCAGATGCTTACAGAATCTCCCTCCTATTCTAGGAGGAGTTCTTAGTCTCGCCAACTCACCAGCTCAACCATCTCACACCCTTGTGAGTGCCACTATTTTGAGATCAACTTTTCTTGGTTCCACCTTACTTGGGTCCACTTCCCAAGGAAATCTATACACTATCTCTCCTTCACAAGGAGGCAGGGGGAAACATTCTTCTCAAGGGAGAACTACAACCCCACCAAACCCCACTCAAGGGTCAGGTCCACTACCTGCTCACACCATGTATGGAATTAATCCTCCAACGCCACCCCCATGACATATTTTGCATCTCTCAACATTCCTGATTTGAGTAAACTCACAAATGATCCTATATTGCATGACCCCACATGGCCCAATATGCCTACCAAACTACCTTCATATATTCCAAAATTTGAAGGTAAATCGAGGGAAGATCCCACCAACCATGTCATGACCTTCCGCTTATGGTGATCTTCAACCAACATCATGGATGACTCCATCCTCTTAAGGTTAATTCAGTGCACACTCACTAGGACTCACTCACTCGGGGTCCCATGTGATTTTTGAATCCTTGGCCAAAGCATTCTTGGCCTTCTTTCAACTACTAGTTCATCATGAAACTGGCCTCAAACTTCTATCTAACTGAAAACAAACCTCATCTACACATATTTTCGACCACATTCATGAATGGCATCGACAACATAGTTTATGTAAAGAAAAAACCACCAAAGAACAATGTCTTTATTGGTTTCTCAAATCACTCATCTCAATACTTGCCAAAGATGTGGCATCCACCTTCCCCCAATCCAAAGAGCAAGCCATCAGCAAGGCTCAACAATTTGACCTCATTTATGCTCAGTCTGGTTACTTATACACAGTAATACCTGATGAACCATGAACTGTACCATTCAGCCAGGAAAAACCTGGGATGTCTCACGCGGCAGATGGATTGATTGGTACCACAACACACCATAACCCATACATCCAACCACCACCTATGTATGGTACATCCCATTATCCGCTGATATATGGAGGGTCATCTTATTACCCTCCTCCCCTTTACCAAAAACCATATCATGTTGCTCCCCCTCCACCCATGAGTGGACCCTCGCCAAAACCCATCATGTGCCCAAATTATCAACCAAGTTCAGGTTCCCCCTCTACCTCATCATATAACCTAGGCACTACTGAAATTTCTTCTCCTTCCTATGCTCCCTATGGATCATTCCCACAAAACCATCCGTATTTTCCATTTTTTCGTCCTCCCTAGCCAATTGATCCTCCACAGGGACAACCACACGTCGGTGTTAACTTTGTTCAACACTCTCCCATTCAGTAATTCCATACTTTTGAACAGTTGAATATGGAAAATACGGCCCATCAGCTGAATAATTCCAAAAATAAAGGGAAAACCGAAACAATAATAACCTAGGACCAAGAGGAAGTAACCCCCAACAAAACCAACCTGCCGAGGGAAACCAGAATCAGGGTAACTAGAACCCGCAAGGGGACAATAAAAACAAAAGCCAAGGGAGGAAAAAAAACAAAAAACTTTGGAAAAACTTCCCTTGTGCTATTTGTGGTGAGCATGGTCATTATACTCATCATTTCCCCCAAATTTCCGACTTCAAATAGATGAAAGACTCCATGAACATGCCACATCCTCCAGTGTCGCCTGACCCTCCGCAGGCCCCACAACAATATTTGCAACAACCACCCCCGGCCGTGTTACAAAAACCTATTCCACACCAAGGTGTGATGAATACCTAATAGGACGTACATCCTTCCCCACCACAAGTGGGACAGTAACAAAACCCTTGAAATCCTATGGATCACAATATCCTCCTCACTAACGAAGAAGAAATTCTTGTACAAACACACAGTCGTTAATACAACGCACCCCCTAAATCTACTCCCGCCACTTTGGAAGCAATTCCAGCTACAACTGGGAAACCCTTGATGATTCCAAACCCTAACATTGAACCCACCATTCGTATCCCTTGCATCTTGTTACGATGAAATGTCAACAACCCTCAGGCTAGGGCGACACATAATTACAGTCTAGTCGATGACTTGGCACAATCACCTGCAGCCATGTCAGTATTGGAGGTCCTCCAAACTTTTCCAACTCAGCAGAAATCCTTACTTTCCTCCTTGGGGGCAGTCGACCCAGTTCATACTAGACTCATCACATTTGATCTAGATAGTGGGGAAACTCGTCTCCCTGGTTTGGTAGCTTTCCAGATACCAGTCAAGATTCGGAAAATCATGGTTCATCGATGTATCATCAATGAAGGTGCATCCACATGCATCATGTCCAAAACTGTATGGAAACAACTTGGCTCCCATGAGCTAGTACCATCCACCATCATGTTAATAGATTATGATTGTCGACCATCCTCCCCTGAAGGGCTCTATTGGCATAGGGTCAGACCCAGGGTTCAATGCTACAAGAACACACCAACAAAGCCCTAACTACTAGCTCTTTTGGCAACACCTGCGAAGAATATGAAGTCTCACCCGAGGTAGAGGCAGGGGTGGTTGCAAGACTCTGGTGTCTGCAACCTTAGCTGGGGCACAGATCTATGATTATATCGCTTATAGATAATTTAGCATCGATCATTCACCAATAGTCAGTCCTTATTATACTTCGCAAATAGCACAGAGCATCGCAACATCCACTTAGATCTAAGGTATCTTAGTACTTAGCAATAGTAAATCAGATTAGATCCAGTATATCAGCACTAAGAATCTTCATACATATCAGATCTACTATTCATAAACATCTAATAAGCACAAAGCATAATTATATTCATATAAATATATCAAAGCACTTAGCAAAAGCAGAGATAAACACGATAGGTTAGGGCACAAAGCATAACACACAGATTCACATGGTTCACCCCCACCCTGGGGCTACATCCACCAACTCTTCTTCTTTATTATTTTCGGCAAATTGGTTACACACACAAAGCCGTAGAAACCCTTACTTCGCATAGGACAAAAGATTTGC
>SNQJ01S0050936.1:86770-102457 GCA_010110895.2 Picea sitchensis
TCTATAAAGACATATAATCTCTAATCCTTACACCTTTTATTGCATCTAACTAAAATAACAGTGGATTCCTATACCCTTTGATCCATAACCCTATAACCCATCTCATTCCTAACCCATATGAATCCCAACAAAAATAACCACTTACACGGTACATTATAACCCATAATATAAGACATAACCACTACAAATCCTAATCCCTAAAACTTATAACACCTATAAAACTTATACTTAGCTTGCACCTCAAGAAATTAATGATATAAAGCATGGTGAGGGAATGAAACTTCTAACCAACAAAACAAAACCTCGGAAACTTCATAACACCTTGTACCAAAGGAACAAAGTTCATATTATAAAAATATCACAATTGGTTTTCATGAAATCTATAAGTTGTTTAATTATGATCAATGGAGGATACCAAAAATATTAGGTCACAATCAACAATGTCCCATCTGCAAGCTAATCCCTTTAGTACACCAATATCAATGGTACGAGTTTAGTCATCACAATGTTGGTTACAAGTCTCGTATCATCCATCATAATAGATTTGTGTGCTTTTTTTTTATGGAACCTGTTATCTCCTAAAATAACACAATGAGTTTCGTTCATTTAGGTGATAGGAACTGATTGAAAAATACTTTTCTAAAATTTTTAAGGTTCATTTTTTAGAGCCTTATGTTTCTAATAAAGTTTGAAAAACATTGATTTTTCCTTTTATTTCAAAAAGGTCAAATCACAGGTTTCAGTGGTTAAGTGCTTCTCTAAAAGCGCTTCTAAGCCACCAAAATCCTTAGCTTTCGGCATCTTAAACGAGAAATTCGAGGCTATTTTAGCCACTGAAATCACAGGAACTTGGAATAAATCAGCACATCCTTTCCCATGCCTGAACCATTGGGATTGAGTTTTTATAATTGCAATTGTCCGTCGAAAAGATAGGAGGAAAACCGTTTAGATACTTGGATCTCATTTCTGTGTGATATATCAAATCTTTTCAAGTTGTTGTTTCATCAAATCACGTGGTTGTGTACTTCCCATCAATTATTTAACAATCATGATTGTTTCAAATCTTAAGCCACTCTTTCGGATCCCTTGTAATCAGTGACACTCCTTAATGCATACCCCATACTTCTCGTCCCTGTCGTAGCCGAGCCAAACCCTCCTAATTCTACACTGTGTAGTTTTTATCCAAGCCCAATTTTCCAATTGCAGGTGTACAGGAACATCTCAACAAATGAAGAAAGGAGGACCAACTCTGAGGAAGGAGCTTGATGATATTAGTTACCTGGAATTTCACCCGGAGGTATGTCAACTTTTCAGGGACACAGGTTACTACAATTTTTTTTTTAAATTGCAGAGATCTCACCAGCAGGTGGCAAAAGCTTTTGATCTTAATTTCAATGGAAGAAAAGTAGTCATCGGTCAAGATGAATTCCAGGTGGATGAAGGCCTCATAGATGAGGTGACAGAGCTTCCCAGGATAGGATAAAACTGGTTCAAAACCACTGTCACAAAGGATATTGAATTTAGGTCCTCCTTGAAACCAGAGCACAAGTGTTTGGTATGGAAGAAAGACATTCCTATGTTTTTTCTTGAAGAGAAATGGCAACATTTATTAAAATCATTCTTGTTTATATAACTTGTGAAGGTAGATACAATAGGGTGATGATCTACCATTTTAAACTCATGAACCATTTCACTGGTAGAAGCCCACTCAATCTATGCTATTACCTCCACAGAAGCTTGACTAAGATAGCTCATCAAGTCAAGGAAAATCCAAACAAAGTTGCAGGCCGATTATCTCATCATGGTTTGATTAAGCTTTTGGTTTGTGAGTTGCTACAGAGAAGGAACAAAGAATGGAATTATTTCTTGTTTTGGAACGAATTTCAGAATGATTTACAGCCAGAAGATAAGAAGAGTCCTTATTCAAGGAATTATTCTACTCCCAGAAGTGGAAAGAGGAAGAGGAGAGCCATCTCTCCAGTTGCAGTTGATCAACCCTCTCCGTCCTCTAAGCCTAGAAGGTCTAAGAAAAAACTGGAGTTTATCAAGGAGGCAGAGAAGGCAGTAGATCCCCCAGTAAACAAGAGGGTTCTTAATCTTTCCTATATAGACTCAGAGGAGGAAGAGCACCAGTTTGAAATAGGGCATGAAGAGCACCAGTTTGAAATAGGGCATGAAGAGCACCAGGTTGAAATAGGGCATGAAGATCCAGCTACCACAAGGCATGAAGATGCAGTGTATGTAAATCCATTCACAACGAGGTATGGAGATATTCCATCATCTAAACCAAAAGAGGAGCATGAAATGCAAGCTGCAAAGGCATCATCTAGCAAGTCAAAGAAAAACAAATCAAAGAAGATCAAAAAACTCAGAGAGAAGATAGAGCAACAGGAAGTGCTATAGAGGGTAATTAAAACCAGATATGAAATTCTATCAAAGAATTTTGCAGAGACCAGTGCAACCTTTGAAATATTGGCACATGAAAGTATAAAAGAAAAGAAAAAGAAGAAGAAGATTGTAAAAGACTACAACATTCTATGGAGAGTATCTATGCATTTGAAGGAAAAGGTCAGGTCATTAAGGTTGCAAGCTAGGTCCTCAAGACCTCATCCTCAAACACCTGTTAATATTGAAACCTTAGTAGATGTATCCATCCATCTAAATGATCTAGAGGCAACCATCAATCCTACAGCCATTCCAGAAATTGATAAAGATGCAGAGGCTTCTGTCCATCATTCATAAGGTGTTTAAAGCTAATACAAAAGGTATTGTGCAATTTTGTTAATTTCCACTAAGACAAAACTTTCGGTGGCTTAGGCAAACATTTCAACTGTTCATTAGCCACCGAAATTCAAGCTTTCGGTAGCTAACCGACCCATATTTTTTCTATTCTAACCACTGAAAGCACTGACAGGGAAAAAAGGTAGTGTTTTTGCACAGATCCAAGTTTTTCTTATACAAATGCCTCAGGAACAGTTCCAATTGATAGATAGTAATTAAAGACATCCTTATTAAGAGTCTGTTTCGATTTTGGAGATGCCCAACAAGGTGGAAAGGCCAAATTGGTTAGCTATTTTCTAGGAAAAAATAGTTTTGTTGCCAACAGGTGGCATTTTCAACTTCTCTTGTATCTTATGAAGATCCATCAGCCTTGGAAGGCTTACTACATCTGTTGAAGAGTTTGAAGGACATGAAGATTACCTAAGATCTTGAATTGACCTATTTTATAGGATCTCTGCCTATTTTATTGGGTCATTTATTGACTTTCTATTTTTTGTAAATTTGATCTAGTATCCTAGGATCTGGATACTGTTTGTAAAGGCTATAAAGCCAAAAACAATTGAGGAACCAAGGGTTCAATTTTGGGTTCGAAAACATACTTCTATTGTGATATAAACATTTTCTTAAATATATTCAGCTTGCAAGTTTCCTTCTTTGGACGCAAGATGCTCCTGCATCACACTTTTGAAGCAGTGGGACCTTTACAACATGTGTCTCTCAACGAGCTGCGTCCAAATGGAGGATGAGATCATCAATTTCTCCAAATATCCTCTTGTAGACACGCATATCTGAGCCTCACCTATGGTATGGGGCTCTCAAATGAGACCCTCCACCTCCCCGTCCCAAGTTCATCCCCTCTCATTTCTCGATGAGCACTTTCTTCAGCTTGGGAAACAAGACTCTAGAATAGCGACAGGAAGAAAATCCACCGGTAATCCCTTGATGGATTCACAACACTCCTTTGACTCATGTTTAGTTGATGGCCCTCTCTCCTTGACCAACCCATATCCCATCCAGGTCATTTCAGCTATGGATCCTCCCCCCCTAGTAGTGACCATCCCCTCGACATTTACACCCCTTCCCTTCTGATCCAGATTATTTTTGAAATGAAATGAATGAAGAGATATTACAATGAAATACACATAAACATTTCCATAAACATATAAATACAACAATACATGATTTCTATTAATGAAAGAAATGTACATAGACTGTAAAATACAGAGTGAAAGACTCGCTAGAATGGTTGCAACTTTATCTTTGACAATAGATGTGATGGCTACGCTCATTCACAAGAATATGATTACCATGAGGCTCTGAAGGCATTTTTATGATAAACATGAATGCTAAAAACCTAGACATCCAAAAACCTAACCCTAGGATATGAAGCGCCAAAAGTCATGTGGGCCCCATTGGGGTAAGTTAGTACATTAACTTCCCAGGGTCGTAACTTTTGCATACGATATTCGTTTTAGGTGTGTGATAGCCTGTTGGAAAGGTATTTTTGAGAAATATGCATTATGCCATCAAAATCTAACTTCATCTATAGTTTGACTATGGAAAGCCAAGAAAACATTGTTTAGAACCCCAAAACGGCCCTGGAAGTATAGAAAGATGTACTGACATGAAATTTTTTAAAATAATCTAGTTGGAATAGGTGGTTGGCCAACAATATCCACTTGGATGTTCTGTATGGCTTCAGGATATCCCTGTAATTGCAGAACCCACAATTACAAAGAAATTTCCCCATTATAGAGAAATGTGTTGAACTGAAAACTGTCAAGATGAGCCAGTTGGAATTTGGAACAAGTGGGTGGCCACTAATATCCACCTGGATCACCTTCACATTATGAATCTCATAAATCACATGAGTTGTCCTCCTTGATATTTTGACTTATCTTGCACAGAAAGAAAATTTTCAAAGTTGTGAAGAGGGTTTTATTGCGAGGCTTTTACATGCAAGCCTCGTGAGTGGGTGCATTGAGAACCTGGCCTCATCACACTCAGCCAGTCCAAAATTGGGATACATGGTGAATATAAATCCTAATAGGAAATTCATTACAATGAAAGCAGAAGAATTCAATCTTGTTTTGGGAGACAACATGAAACTAAATGAGATCACTTAGATGGAGAGTGTGTCTCTAGTTGGGTTTTTTTCTAGTAGATGGATGATTGAAGATGCAATGAAGAGATAGACTAGAGACCATTTCTCCCCTATCCTTGGATACGATCCAAAAATTTTAACCCTAGATAAGGATTGAATTTCCTAGATTATGTGCTTAGTTATTGATGTAGACAATCTTCTTCCCTCTCATTGGTGTTGGGGTTCTCAGGCCTTGTTCCTAAAAAAATAGATGGTGCACTTCGACACAAGCTCAGAGCGACTGGACATCACCCCAGTATGGGTTTGTCTTCCTGGTTTACCTCTCATCCTTTGGTCTGAGGAAGTCTCCAAATAAATTAGAAATACTCTCGACTTCTTCTATGAAGTAGATTCCTCTTACAAATTCTTGGGATACATGGGCATGGCTCATATTCTAGTAGGTTTAAATATCTTTAGGGGATTAACAAACTCCATATCCATGCATCTAGGAAAGAATAACTTCCACCAAATCCTAGATTACAAAGGTATTCCTTTCATAAGTGGGAAGTTTCACTCTTATGGCCACCTCTTCAAGGATTGCAGTTGAGCTCAGAAGCATAATATTTGGGTTCAAAAATTTGATGTATTCACACAAGTTATCCCTGCAAAATTGAATCCATCCCATGGTGAACGGAAATTTCCTTCCACTCAACTAAAACAAGCTACAAAAGTCAGTCAAATAGGTACCAATCGCAAAATTCAAGTCTCCCCTCCATTTGAAGCTAGTGTGGGTATCTCAACTTCAAGTAAGTCCAAATTTACCATAGACTTTTCCACTTCTCCTTCTCATTACTCTCTCAAGTTTGGTCCTCTCACTAACCCTACACTTGGTCTTTCCTATGACTTTATTTTGGGCCTATTGGGTCTCTCTATCCCAGTGGCCCCTCCCATCATCCCCATTCCCCCCCTACTCTCAATCTTCCTCCCCTCCTACCTATTCCCAAACAATTCCCTCCCCTCCCCCCAGTGGTCTCTCCCTCTTTTGTTCCCTTTCTTGATCCTTCAAAATACAAACTACGATCCAAATTAAAATACAATCCCCCCTCCTACTAGGAATGCAAGGGGACATTGGACAACACTTGGAGCAAGAAAAAAAACCAGTGCAACGAGGAAGGAAATATTTCCTCTCCCTCACTCAAAATTAGGAAAACTCAGAGGTTCGTTATGGAAAGAAATGATCTCTAATTGGGGACCTTAGAGAAACTTCCCTTGCAACACCCACACCATGATTGTTCTCTCCGTAAATTGTAGGGGTCTAGCCAAACCCAAAAAAGAATTGGTCGGCAAGGGGTTGGTGGATTTGTACCAACCAGGGATGATTTTAGGGGCTAAATTTCGCTCATGGGCTAATTTTCCATGTTTTTTCAAAAAATGATATTCGTTATTTTAAAAATGATTCGCCCAAATTCTATAGGATAAAATTATTTTACCTTAAAAATCGCCAAAAAATTATAAAAACTATATAAAATCCTTAGAAATTTGAATATTTTTACAACAATATCGCCAATCATTTATAGTTGGCATATGAAGGATTAGTAAGATTCACCAAGGTTTCTACATTTTAAAATAATTTTCCATCCTTAAAATCATCCCTGGCACCAACCCTCCATTCTTCTTCTATAAGAAACAATGATGGATGGTGATCAATCCTCACACACTTTTCCTTCCTCCCTTTCTGGATGATATTTTCTTGCCTCTAATGAATCTAGCCATTTTTTGGGTCTAATTATTGGTTGGCGTAAAAAAAATCTTCTCTTAGTGAACTCGTGGGATTAGAGATCAGTTTTGGATCAGATTTTTTCTCCATTAAAATAAATATGTAGCTTTAATGTTTGAACATCTACAAGCCCAACTCCAGTGACCATAAATTATTTTTGAAAAACACACTCTGCCTCTCTCTACTAAAATATGGTCAAACTCTGGTCGGGGGGATCTCAAATTCACTTTGGGGGCCATTGAGATATGAGGCTTGGCGGCTCAGATGGAATCTCTAGCCAATTTCCTCATTCCATCACTAGAATATGTGGGTCTGTTGGATTTCCGACCATCAAAGATCATGCCCACTTGGAGAAATTTGTGCATAGGCTAGGATCAAATTACCAAGAGATTGGATTGTTTACTCATCTCATAATTTATTATATAAACCAACCTTATCCTCAAGTAATGTATCTTTTTTGGCATAGATTCATACCATATCCCTATACTCTTTGAATTGGATCCATCCTCACTGAAACCTCGTGCCCCCTTCAGATTGAATTTGTCTTGGCTAGAAGATCCTTCCTTCATTTCCAAACTAAAATAATCTTGGGTTCCTTTTAATCTCTCCTATATTGAATCCCCTCCTCTCCAATTCTTATAGAACCTAAAGAGAGTAAAGAAAGTAGTGCAGAGCTATGGAAAAGAAAAATGTAGAAGGGAATCAGAATCATTAAAGGATTTAAAATAAAAATTAAAACTAAGGCATGATAGTGAAACCATAAAGCCTCCTTTGGACAACCAAAAATATGACCTAAATATTTTGGAATAGGCATGTCGTAAAATTATCCTTAACAGAGAGAAGGAATTGAAGCTTAAGAGCATATCCCTATGGCTCCAAGTGGGGAATGAGAATACAATTTTTTTCCACAATTTTGTCAATTGAAGGAAGTATATCAATACCATTTGGGCCACTGATGGTTAAACAAAAACACCTATTACTTCTTTTAAAGACATATTTGCAGCTGGGACTCAACACTTTCAATCCCTTTACAAAGAAGAATCTCGTTCTTCCATTGATTTTGTGATTTAGGTAGCTTATCTCTTTCTGAGGTTTATCGATCAAGAAGGAAATGATCAATTGATGGAAGAAATATCAAAGGAAGAGCTTCAAGTTGTTCTCTAGAGCTTCCAAAAATACAAGATTCCAAGCCTAGATTGTATACCAATTGATCGCTACCTAGAATGCTTTGATTTTATCAGATATGACTTACTTGATGTGGTTGCATATTCCAGATCCTCAACGCAGATTTTCCCAGCATTCAACTCGAATTTCATATCCCTCATCCAAAAAGTTGATAATCCTCGCTCGTTTGACCATTTCCGACCTATCTCACTCTACAACAACATCTACAATATCATCTCTAAACTTATCCTTCGAAGGCTACTAGACTAGCTTCCAGATCACATCTCTCTAGAGCAATTTGTTTCCTTCAAAGATGACAAATTCATGAAGCCATCGACCTTTCTCAAGAATATTTTCACTCAATTCAAATAAGAAAACAAAAATTAATCACTCTTAAGGTTTAAGGGGATAGAGAGTGTTAGTATCCTATAATGATAGGAGACCTGACGATTCAGATATGATTGGTGGGTCTCATGATGGAGTTCCTGGTTTGCTAGTATTATTGTCTCTTGAAATAATTTTTCCCAAGTTATGGTCATTAGGTGATAGGATGGACCATTAGATGCAATATTTTTGAGTTAAATGTCTTTAAGATGAGCTTTAGACTTATCTTTTCAAAAAGTGATGAGTCTGTACTTTTATTAGAAAAAACTCTAAAATTTCACTTTCGGCAGCTAAGGGATATTTTTCAAATCATTCCAAGCTACCGAAAGTTGTCTCTTTCGGTAACTAAAACAACATGTGCAAGGTGCTCTAAGTTGTCGAAAGCATAGAGTCAGCTAAAGGTCAGACTGTCCCGTCAGACTCTCAAACCATCAATAGTACACAACATCATCATCTCAAGTGCTGCCAAAAGTGACTGAAGTGAATCATGATACAATTTGGGCAAGTGATTATTTGTCTGATATGATTATTTGGTGAGATCTATTTAACCCTAAGCTAATAAATCCGATCACCATAATCTCATATCATTCATTTTACCCGATCTATCACATGGTGTCTGTCCTGATCGAATGATGCAGTCATCATTATGATCTGATTTTCATTTTATAATTAAGGGTTTGTTATAAAAAAATATCATCCAAATCTTTCCCCCATATTATGCATCCTTCCTCTATTTGAGTTTCATTTTTTCCCTCTATAAGTGCCACTGTGTCTGCCAAAACCCATTTTTTGCAGGTATTGATTTTTGTTTTGCAGATGAAGAAGGGAGGATCTCCACTTAGGAAGGAGCTCAATGACATAACATATCTGGAATCTCACCCTGAGATTTTCCAGATGTTTAGGGATGCATGATGCTACAGGTTTTGTGAAAAACTCCAAGGGTTTCATCAAGGTGTGGCTAATGCATTTGCATTGAACTTTGATGGAGCCACGGCCAGAGTTGGAACAATTGAGGTATAGGTTGATGAATCAATCGTTGTAGCAGCAATAGAGATGCCTAGGACTAGCGAAAGATGGTTCAAGTCAACCACTACCAAATACATTGAGTTTAGGTCTTATCTCAAGCCTGAACACAAATGTATTACTTTGAAGAAAGACATCCCTAGATCCTACTTGGAAGAAAAGTGGCAACACTTTCTCAAAGCCATCCAGGTATACATAACATGTGAAGGAAGATATGGTAGAGTAATGTTCTACCATTTCAAGCTCATGAACCATTTCACAGGTAAATGTCCTTTGAATCTACCCTTTTACCTTCACAGAAGCTTGAAAAAAATGACACACCAGGTCCAAGCCATACCTAGCAAGGTACAGGGTAGAATTTCTCATCACAGTCTTATCAAACTTATAATGCTTCTAGAATTGCAAAAGAGGGATAAGAGTTGGGAGTATCTTCTTTTCTAGGGTGAATTTGAACCAGAACTCTAGCCCAAAGACAAAAAGAAAACTTCGTCCACTAAGTCTTCAACACCACAGAGCAGTAAAAGGAAAAGAAGAGCCATTTCCCTAGTAATTGCAGAGGAGCCAGCTTCTTCTTCCAAGTTCAAGAAAGCCAAAAAGATGCATGATTTCATCCAAGCAAAAGAAGGGAAAACTAGTGCCTATGGTAAAAACGTTTTGAATCTTCCTTATTCAAATTCAGAGGAGGATTTAGAATCAGCAGAAGGAGAGGTTCCTAAGCAAGCTTATTTTGAAGAAGCACCTCTTTCACCAGAGTTTCCAGACCTGGAGATTCCTGAAGCATCAACAAGTAAAGGAAAGAAATCAACATCAAAGATTGAAAAGCTTAAAAAAGAAATATCAGAGATGAAGTTGCTTGAGAGGGTCATTAAATCCCAAAACTGGACTATAAGCAACACATCAGATGAGGTAATAGATTGTTTTGAAAGGTTAGCTAAAATGAATGTAAAGGAACAGAAAAGGAATACGAAATTACTCAAGGAAAATCGTAGGTTTCTTAAAATGGTTAGAGGTTTAAGGATCAAACTAAGGCTTAAAAATTCTAAGCCAAGAGCACATCCTGATTTAAAAACTCTAGCAGAAGTTGCTGAGAACCTAAATAAGGATCCTAAAGAGTAGGTAGATCGAAGAAAATCCATTTTTGCAGTTTTGAAAGGTTGTGGAAAACTCAGGATTTTTGGCAGCTTATTCATTTCCCTCAAAGCGTTGTTAGCTGTCGAAAGCTCTGTTTTCGACAGCTAATCCTACTCTGTTTTTCACCTGTAAGCCACCGAAAATGCAGAAACTGGCAGAATGCTCATCTTTTGCTCAGATCAGAGATTTTTGTTTCCAAATCGTCTGGGAGGGGTTCCAAATGAAATATAAATATTGAAAGGATACAGATCATCATCCATTTCCAGTTTTTGAGGCATATACTAAGGCAAGAAGGTTAAGAGGCTTTTTTCAATTTTTGGTCAAAGAAAAAACTGCTTATTTGTCAAAACATGGTTTCAAAATGCCTTGTCATCACTTGGAAAGTTATTGAAGATATNATCCATTTCCAGTTTTTGAGGCATATACTAAGGCAAGAAGGTTAAGAGGCTTTTTTCAATTTTTGGTCAAAGAAAAAACTGCTTATTTGTCAAAACATGGTTTCAAAATGCCTTGTCATCACTTGGAAAGTTATTGAAGATATCAGATAGTGCTGAATACTGTTGAATATTGTTGAAGATCTAGTTGATAAGGGTTGACCCTTAAATCATGACTAGATTTGATATAGCATACTAGTTTTGATTTTATTCTATTTTAAATATTTTAGATCCATTTTTATAGGATCTTGAACTGTTATGTAAAGGCTATAAAGCCTACAACTTTTATGAAAGAAAGGGTCGGGACTTGTGATGATTAAAATGTAAAAATGCTCATAGGCTAAAAATGACTTTATGAAGGAATACAAAGGCACTAGATTTCCAAATTCGTGTGTTGTGTTTTAGTGGTAAAGTTTTCTCTGATGTAACTCATTATTTTCTATTTCAAATGCTTTTCTTTCTGTATTGTCTACGAGAAGATAATGTGCAGGATTTGTTATTGGCACCCTGTGCTGGCTCGAGACAATATCTATGTTTTCTTCTAAGTTTGAATTGCAGAATTCAGATATACTCTGCTCTACATTTGAAATAATTTTCAGTTTATTCTTATTTTCCATTTTATAAGCTCAAAGGATCCACTAGCATGATTGCCCTGCCTCGTCATATTTTGTCTTGGTTATTCATTTATCATCATATTTACCTTTGACTTCATTTTGCCCAATGGTCCTTTTCCATGTCTCAACCAAAAAAATTCAAAATACATAAACAAAACCATGATCTGCATAAATAGCCTAATATCGTATTCCCAAAAACACTATATTAGACAGAGAGATCCCACTTTGAGTCTTGGAGGGCTAGATCTAAGACTCGAAGTGGTTTTGATGTTGCCCCTATGACTGCCTCCACTGCCTTGGGAGAATTATAGAGTGATAATAGGGAGGTTATATTAGGGTTTATAAGCTTAAGACTCTAGTGGCCCTGAAAGTTTAAATTTTGTTGAAGACCTTGATTACATATATAACATCCAACAAAAAACCCATCTGGTCAAAAGAAGTGTGTGTGTGTTCAACATTAGGGGTTATTGGTTTACAGGGTTAGTGATTACTAGGTTAGATGTTAGTCAATTAATTGTCATTACAATTGATTTCTTCCAATTATGTCTAAACTTAACAATTAGGAAGAAAAATTAATTTAAATTAACTATATAATGTCAAAAATGAATCATTATTGAAATTTATATTTTCACTTTATTTAAAAATTTCTCAATTACATTGATTTCTTATAATTATGAAGTGCTTTTGGATTTAGAAAAAGAAAAACTTTAGAAAATCAAGAGTTTTGATTAAAAAATTTAATTTATCAAATTAAAATAGAAAATTTTGTGTTCAGTTATAAAAAGTTTACAACATACATTTCTAGTTATCCATATTATACATTAATTCAATTTGATACTTTAGTTTTAATTTCGAGCTGAAGGGTATTTATTCATCCAACATTTTCATGATGAAAATTTGTAAAGAATAATTATATCTCAATTGACTAGAATAAACTAAGTAGTGACTTCAAGTTCTAGGATCACTTTGAACTCCTTGGAAGGGATTATCAAATGAACAATTAATGCTTTTGAGAGTGGATTTTTGCAAGAAATAATTGAAATGTATTTTCATTGTTTATCAGAAAAAATGAGAATGCATGTTCATTGTTTATGAGAAATGATGCCCCACAAGTTTTAGAAGTGACCCGGATTGGATCATTATATATTTTTCATCTATCTTAGTACTTTTTGGGTGGAAATATTGGAGGAATCATCTTGCAGGGCCATTTCTATGGTTGGTCCAAATTTGGAAATTTGGGTACAAAAAATCGTTTGAATCCATTTTGAGACATGAAATGACACTTTTCTGGTCCAAAATTTACTAGGGAGAAAGATTATGGATTCTACAAATTGATACCTTTCCAATGGTGCAGATTGTTCCTCAATCAAAGTTCGTATGATAAAGTTATGCCTCCCGCAAGTTGACCTACCATATTGATCACCATTGTATGAGTGGATGCCACGTCATCCTCCATTAATTAGACATGTGGGGCTAGCCACATAGTGTATTTTCTAAGAACATTCTAGAAGGTCCAAAACCTTATCACAATTGAAGGTTGAGGAATTCAAAATCCTACCCCTAGATGGCTATCTGCCTATGTTAAATATCACACAATTAGGAAGATAATTGGTTCCATTATTTTGCATTGTATCTTATTCCATAGCTGAGAAAAACATCTTAAAGTGTTATTCTGTGATAATAATGGAGGAGGAGAGATTTTGTAGTAGCCATAAAATCCACAAGTCAAAGGAAACTCCACAGAGAGTGCATCTTTCTTTTTGCTTCCATCATTTCTATACCAGAGAAAAGAGAGGCAAGCAACCTCACTTTCAATCTAGGTTTTCTCTTGTATTAAGTTTCCCAAGTCATATCTTGTGTTTGATTGTGGATGGTGTGATTTTTTTTTTGTTCTCTATTTTCCGCATTTTATATATTTCACTCATAAGCAGAAAAATATGTAACTAAATATTCTAGAAATCTAAAGGAAAAATAACCTTAATAATAAAGATTTCAGTTATCTATTAGATCTATTGTGACGAACTATTCCAATATAATATCCAGGACAGTTTACAGATCAAGAAGGGATATGATCCTCACATTCCACCATTCAAAATAAGTTTTGATCATTCTTGGGATTATGCAACTCCATTTAATAATCAATTCTGCCAAAGTATTACAATTAAATAGATTAAACATTAAAAATGAGAAGTAAATATTGAACTCTTTGAATTCATGGTAACTCCTCCACTACAAGTCATGATGGATACGAGTCTTCGACCAATAAACACCTTTAAGATATTGTCCTTCCCAATTGCAGCCATTTTCTATGAAATACAAACTAAATCTATACACACACATTGTTTTATCATGCAAAATCACACTTCTAACAAAACATAATAAAGAGTTTCAGTACCCTATCATGGAACATAATAACATGTTTCTAGTTGAGCATAGCCTACAAAATACCTCCATTTGGATTAACATTAGTTACACAACAATGTAGTTGAACATATCAATTTTTTTGGTGTAGCTGATAATATGGCTACTAGAAATGCATATTCCTGCACAAAAACTATAATCTACAACATACAACTATGCTTTCATGATCATTGTCTATGATCTTAAATGCTAGAGGAGTGTAGCACCGATAGGTATTTAGAACATGAAGGTGTAAAATAAAATAAATCTCAATTATTATCAATGACAACATAAGATGATTAAATAGTTATAACTAGCTCTTGACAGGCATAATTGTAAGTTGTGGGACATTCATTCTTAGAGAAATAAGAGAAAGTAGTGTGTTTGCACATCTAGTAATTTTGATAGGAGCTACCATAATGATATTGAGGTGTGCTAAAGGAAAAACACATGCTCTTACAAGTCATGACAAAATATTCATTCTTTATCTAGAGATAACACTACCAACTTAGGTTGAAATCATTGATGTAAGAAACACATGCATTTTCCGAAGTCTCTGTGGGGCCTAAGGTGATTTGAAGATTGAAACTATTCAAAAGGTTGAGGTCATAAAAATCGTGGTCACTGAGGGTGAACTGGATGAGCATGGTAGGAGGTATGCCTTTGGCACTAGTATATGAGAGTTGGCCCTTGCAATTACCCATGGTGCAAAGTCCCCAATAGTGGTGACCCTAGACATGACCATCCCTAGAGAGAAATAATCTACCCCATATTTGACCCATACATATCAAGGGAGCCATGATTAACAAGACATATTGAAGCATTGTAACAATTCTTCCATTGGTGAGAAGTGGTTCATTGATGCTTAGTTGGTATTGAGCTACACAAAGTGCTTACATCTGTTAAAAACATAATCATTGTAGCATAAACACCGCATCCTCCTTTACAAACAACAATATGGAGTCATAAAACAACATGGAATTTCTAATTAACCTAGCATTACTAAAATATGTGACCATAATGTTAACAAAATATAGAGATACGAAGAAAGCACATAAATATAATTTTTTTATTGATTTAAATTGAATTAGAAGAACACGAAGATGAGTGACTTGAGGTTAGCAATGATGAATGATTAAGTGAAGAGGGTAATTGAGATTGAATTAGAAGAACAAGAAGATGAGTGACTTGAGGTTAACAATGGTGAAAGATTAAGGAAAGAGGGTAATTGAAATTAACAATGATAAATGATGAAGGGAAGGGAAGAGGATAATTTTTTTTTTTAATTCTTTACATTCACATTAATAGATGTAAAATTAAATCATTATAAATACACTTATTGACTAGGCTTAGAGAGCATGACTAAAAATTATGTAATGCAGTGTGAAGAAAATACCAAAGAGTGTTAGTGTTTAATGTAGTAAGAGAATAACATGATGTCTCTTTCTATTAAAAGTGTTTCCCCTTCTGAGAAGTTAGTCTATTCTCTTCAAAGTATTTTATTTACTATAGTATTGAATGTATCTAAATTACTCCTATTCGAGTGAATAACATTTTACAAGTTTACTATTTTTTTGGAGAATTATATCTAAATTAATTACTTTCATTGCTTTTTTATTCAATTTGAATCAAAGACAACTTTCCAATACATATATGATGGAAGCCATTACAACATATTCATTATGATCTTTACTCATATCATCTATGGAAATTGAACCAAGGTGGGGAGGATAATAATCATTCCTCACAACCATCCAAACTAAACCCAATTGACATAATTAGTATTAGATGAAGTAATACATATTTAGATTATATCATCGATTATAGCTAAGAATCCTCAATTTGACTCATATTTATACTAATTATTTTCACCAGGATTAATATTATATGGAGTGA